>PVJO010006257.1:0-90720 GCA_004026905.1 Hystrix cristata | reverse complement strand
CCATGTTCGTGGGTAGAAAGAACCAACATAGTGAAAATGGCCATACTTCCTAAATTACTATACAGATTTAATGCAATTCCAATCAAAATTCCAATAACATACTTCACAGAATTAGAAAAGGCAATCATGAAATTTATCTGGAACCAGAAGAGACCAAGAATAGCAAAAACAATTCTGGGCAACAGGAATAAGGCAGGGGAAATCACAGTCCCAGACTTGAAATTGTATTATAAAGTTTCTGTGATAAAAACAGCATAGTACTAGCATGAAGACAGACCCAAGGACCAATGGAACAGGCTAGAAGGTGCAGAAATAACTCCAAACACACTCAAATATCTCATCTTTGATAAAGGAGCCAAACACTCTCACTGGAAGAAAGATAGCCTCCTTAATAAATGGTGCTGGAAAAATTGGCTTACCACATGCCAAAAACTAAAACTAGATACGTGTCTCTCACCATGTACTAAACTAAGATCGAAGTGGATCAAAGACCTAAACATAAAAACAGAAACAATAAATCTCCTAGAGAATAAAATAGGAAGAACTCTCGAAGACATAGAAGTTGGAAAAAAATTTATGAATAAAACTCAGGCTGCACGGGAAACAATTCAAAGAATTGATGCTTGGAACCATATCCTATTAAGAGTCTTTTGCACAGCAAAAGAAATTACTAATAGAGTAGGGCGAAAAATCATAAACTGGGAGAAAATTTTTGCCAGCTGTCCCTCAGACAAAGGTCTAACATCCAGAATATATAAAGAACTCAAAAAGATCAAACCCCCAAATTTAAAGACCCAATCCAAAAATGGGCATCTGAAATGAATAAACATTTCTCAGATGAAAAAATAAAAATGACAAATAAATATATGAAAAAATGTGCAACATCATTGGTCATTCGAGAGATGCAGATCAAACCAACACTAAGATACCATCTCACTCCAGAAAGAATAGCTATTATCAAGAAATCAACCAATAACAAGTGCTGGTGGGGCTGCCAGGAGAAAGGAACCCTCCTCCACTGTTGGTGGGAATGTAGACTGGTCCAACCACTGTGGAAATCAGTGTGGAGATTCCTCAGAAAACTACAACTAGAGGTTCCATTTGACCCAGCTATTCCTCTGCTGGGTATCTTCCCAGAAGAATTAAAGTCATCATATCACAGTGATATATGCACAACCATGTTCATAGCAGCACAATTTGTAATAGCTAAGTCTTGGAAACAACCTAAATGCCCAACAACTGATGAATGGCTAAAAAAGATGTGGTTTTTCTACACAATGGAGTACTACGCCGCCATAAAAAAGGATAAATTAGAGTCATTTGTATGTAAATGGATATTCCTGGAGAACATACTATTAAGTGAAATAAATCAGACACTTATTAGTACACATCAAATTGTTTCTCTGATATGAGAAACCATAAGGGTAAATAAGGACAAAGGGGTAGAATAGATATTTTGTTTAAAAAAGAAAAAAGAGAGATAGTATTCAAAAGAGAGAACTAGATAGGGAAAAGGGGGATAAAGAAGAAGGTTAAAAGAAAAGTAAGATGAAAGGGGAAAAAATGGTAAAGTGTAGCTACACTTTTTGCAAATACGGAGGGGTGGGTGAATGGAAGGGAGGAGAGGAGAAGGGGGGGAAGGGGGGGAACCAAGATGTATCATGTACAGGTACAAAATAACCATGTTGATTATGATCATTATGTATACAATGTACCAATACATGTTCTTGTCTTGGTAAAAGTAATAAAAAAAATTTTAAAAAGAAGAAAACAAAATTTTGTGCTTAAAAGTAATGAAGAAAACCATAAAGAAAAATACTGCTAAATTTGATTACACTAAATGTAAGGCTTTTTACATACATAAACATCTTGAATAAAGAGTCAATGCTGCTTTCCTCAGACAAGTAACATATGAAAGGTAATTTTATGAATAGAGAGTATGTTTCATAAACATATTCCTCTGATTATTTCTTTCTATGGACATATTTCTAGATTAAATATGTTAATATGAGTAGATGTTGTATACACGAGTGATGGGTCCGTTTTTAGTTACATTTATCATAACAAAAATTTAAAAATCACCAAAATGTCCGTTCTGATATATTACTACAAGTTTTCCTAGAGAAGAAAATCTCAATTAAGAAAACAAAATGAATAAAAGAGTTAAGGAATTAAAGAAATCTTTTAAAAGGAACATATTATCAACACTTTCTATTTATATCTTCATATTTTTATGCACTTCCACTTTTTCTCAAAGTATACTGTTATAGCTAAGAAAATATGCTTAAAGTTGATCAGTGTACACTATATACATGCATTGAAATGTCACACTAAACCAAATTGATAAGTACAATTGATACATGCTAATTCAATTTTTTTTAATTTTTTTAAGCTAAAGGAAATACTAACTGTGATTTTAAAAGAATAATTAAATAATTTTAACGTTGAAATTTAAGACCCTAATATAGACGAAGTTCCTAAATATCAGAAGTTTTTGACCATTCATATTTAATTCTTGCAAGATGATCTTTTCCAACATATTTTTGTCTCATTATCCTTTAATAGGTATAATATTAATTCATAAAATCTCTTAAAAACAAACCAGCATAGGTTGTTTCTAGACACATGCTGGAATGATGGGAAAGTTGGTCTAGGACAAGTTTGCAAAATCGCTTTGGAACAAGGAAGGCAGGAACTTTTTAATGACCTACCCATGTTAATGTGGCAGTTTGTTGGGGGTATTAGTCTAAAAAGCCATTCAGATGAAATAGCTGATTATAACATCAACTCACTAACTCACGCTCCTGAATGTAAACCACTAGGAAGGAAAACAGGTAACGCTTTTCAGTCCGGCTGAAGGGAGGTATGGCGAGATGATCAACAGAGACAAACCAGACTCTCCAAGGAGAGAGATTGTGATCGGAATGGATGGACAGTTGATGTCCACATGCTCACCAAACATACCCACTGCTGGATTATGCATACTGTTGAAGACCTTCGTGAGACAAGGAAGAAAGTACAGCCCCAATTATTGTCTGATTCAGCTAAAATATTGACAACATTTTTCTTCAGGTCATAGTTCTGGAGTAAGGAACTAATTATTACAGAATCACAAACGCCCATGAGAAAATAGAGTCATCTGAAAATGTGTCATCCAAATCCTCGAGGATGGGGCCCTTCTTTTGATTGAGTTATGAGATATATTGAAAAAGCCTCGGTGAAGTCCAATGACCTGATTTATAGTTCTAGCTTTGAGATCTACCAAATGACTTTGGATAGACCATCAAATTCCTTTTCTCTCTTCATATGTAAAATGAGTAGAATAACAAACATCTCCGATTGTGTATTTTGAAATCTAAACTCAGAATCTGAATTTGTAAACTGTGTAATTTGTAAACTGTGAGGCGTTTTACAAGAGAAAACCATATCGTGTTGCTTCGTTACATGCTGAATTGTTACCTGCCTGGCATCACATACTGGGGATGCCAAATGATAAAGGCATAGCTTCGAAATACTCGCCATGTATTGGTCACTTCAACATAGACTAAGGGGCAAATTGCATCATCTGGAGCTGTCCAACACGAAAGAGATTTCCCTGCACCAACTCGCCATCCAAAAAGACAGCTGCCCCCTGCAGGGTCCTCCTTGACCTTCTGCTCTGTGAAGAACCAGTTGATATTGGTAGAAAAAAATGTAACACATACCTCCTAATGACTGCACACCATCTCAGTCCTAACCTGCAGAATCTAATCTCAAATTAGTGATCTTCTAATTGCTTTTTAATTTCAAGCAATTAGAAAAAAGCTGCCCCCAAACAGCATTTTTGAGGAAAGTGTACAAGGAGAATGACTCAGGAAACGCAGGTGGGGAGCTACTTTGTGTGTAACTAGTACTAAAAGGCGTGGAATTAAGTGAGTTGAAAAGGAAAGTTATATCTGCCCACAGCAGTGTGTGGCCATGATTACAATTGTCTTACTTGAAAATATGAGTCCTTTGAGTTTTCAGTAATTATCTTGTGGCTTCATCACAATCCACACTGAAACTTGGAATACAAAGCCATCCACCAGCTCCTGAAACCAAGAGGAAAGACTCTGAACCTGAGCAACAGGGGGAGGGAAGGAAGGAAGAAAAAGAGAAAGAGAGAAAGAGAGAAAGAAAGAAAGGAGGAAAGAGAGAAAGGAAAGAAAGAAAAGAGGAAGAAAATTGTTCCTTCTCTTCCTTCTCTTTCCTCCCCTTTTCCATCTATTGTTCGCTCCTTTCTTCACTGCATTCAAGAAATATTTACTCACTACTCACACCCATGCTTATGGGAATATAAAAATGAAACAGAACTATCATATTTCTAAATATAACACAAAACCATAAGAAAAGAGAAGCACCAAATTTATTATGTGTTTTTCAGAAGCTTTCAGAAATCCTTTCTCTGATATATATCAAGGAAAATATATAAGAATGTGAGGAATAGTGGAAACTGGGTCTCTCTCTAAACTGGCAAAGAAGTGACTTAATTCAGGGCCAGTATATATTTAAATACTTCAATTTGAAAAACATCTGTTTCCCAGATAATAGGAAATAAAAACAGGCAGTGGGTTTAGGGTTGGTACACAGGATGTGGGGATAGATATGCTGAAGAGACTATAACATCACATACTGTGTGTGAATGTTAGTATACTAACAGCTGTAAACATATATACACAGTGTGTGGACCAGAGGTCGAGCTGTATTCCTGTTTTCATAAACGAAAAGCCTACCAAAAGGTCCCAGTACTCTGCTAGAACCTCTTGGAGCTAAGCAGATGAGTGAGACATAGTTCCCTCTTTGGGGAGGGAGGGAGAGATGTCATCTTCTCATGCTGAAAGAGGAAAACCTGATGAATAAAATCAAGCAATACAAGCAGAAAGTGTGCTCAGAGGACAGAAATATTAATCCTGTCAATCAGTCAAAATTCCTAATGCCAAAGGTGGCTCTGAGATGAATACCGGAAGATAAATTAGGAATTAATAGGTGAGCAACAAAGCAAGACCACTATGGGATTAAGGGAACCATGTCAAGACAAGAAGTAATGGACCTCCTGACCTGCCCAAGCACATGTAGATGCAATGTCACATGGGTGGAGTCAGGAGATCTGAGTTTGGAATAGGATTCATTAGGGTTAGGACAGCGAGTATAGATAAAGAGTAACTTGGATAAGAGATCAAGGCCAGTTATCAGTCGCAGCTGCCCTAGTCACCTATTGGAGGCCAAGAATGCTTGTCCTCTGGTCTGTGACACTGCAAATGCCAGTGCACAAAGCAGCCCCATCCCTGCGTTCAGCTTTGTGTGTGGCACCCTGCTGTTGCTCCTGAAAGGAGGGAGGTGGGCTTGTCACATGTCAAAGTGCACTACTGTGCCCCAAGTCCATGCTCTCCATGGGAAAAGAAGAATGCGTGTCTCTTATCGAAATATGAATTATCCTTGTCACGGGCTGGTCTGACATGATTTCTCAAACGGTAGCTGGCATGGCTCCCCCTCTACTGGACAGCAAAATGACCCCAGGCAGCCACATTGCTCAGTAGGTCATCCCTCCATCACAAGCATTTGGCACACTGTCCTCGTCTTCTGGAGCCGTGTATCTTGCACATTCATTTAATAGTGAACATTGAAGAAATTATGATTGTTTCCATTCTCCCAGAGATTAATGAGGATCCAGTGATAATAGTGGCTGTTGCAGGAAAACCTGAAACTTTTCAGTTACAGAAAAGCCCCTGCGCATGGGTAATTATACCCCAATTCAGAGGCTTGCCAAAAGAACCAAACAATATATACACGGTTTTGTTTTGTTTTGTTTTTTCCTCCTGGATCATAGAGGACTAAGAGAGAAAAGAGGAAAATAATACACTGGCTAAGTATGAAAAACTAACAGATTGTGATGGTAATAGACGATTACATCATACATTACCATAGCAACTAAACTTATAAAATAACAATTATGTTAGCAGAAGTTATTTGAAATTGCTTTCTTGATAGTTGATATACAACCTCAGTGAAAAGATGAGACAGATAAATAGAAAGATTTGTTCTTTCAATTGAGGTTTGATTCACTATTTGTCTCTGTTCTTGATTTTTCCCCATTATTCTCTGAACTTCTTTAGAGGAAAGAAATATCCCTTTGTCTCTTTGATGGAATAAAAGCAACGCTTAAACCTTCCTCTCTACCTTTTTCTGTTTGGGAAGAGCTCTGCCATTATTTACTTTACTCAAAAGAAGCAGAGCACACGTTCACCAGGTACAACATATGTAACAATAGGAAAAATACCGTGGGGAAGTATTTCCCCAGAACAAAAAATAAAGCCCAAATAAAGAACCAATGAAACCAGCTGCAGAGTTCATATCCACTTTGAAAGCACAAAATGGAAGAGGTTTGAATCTTATTCGTTGTGTAAGTCACATTTTATCTTTGTTTAAAACTCCACCTTATAAAAGAAACATAATAGGCTAAATTTATCTTTTAGAATGGGATTATTTTTATTTCAAGTTGACCTTGCATATATTTTGTTCCAAAGACTTTTTAATTTTTAAACAGTTATTTGGTCTAAGAAACTAAAATATTCCTAATCAATTCAGTGATCCGATACACTTTTAGTCCACTGCCAGGTCAGTAATTTCTTTCTCTCACTTTCTTTTTTTCTTCTTCTTCTTCTTCTTCTTCTTCTTCCTCTTCCTTTCTTTCTCTCTTTTTCTTGCTTACTTGCTCTTTTTTTTTTTTTTACTTTTTCAAGAAATGTGGAAAACATTAACGAAAATTATGTTGGTCTGTACAATTTTATTCTGTTAAAGACAGGTTTTATGATACATTTAGCCTTTTAAATGACACTAATAGTCTCTAGGGACACGTGGTTTTTCCTCTCCTGCAACAATTAAGTCCATTTCAATGCTATTTGAGTAAGTTGAAACAATTCAGTTACTGTATGTCTGTTCCTAGGTATGGACTGTAAGCCCAAAGGAGACGCTGAAAGTTACCTGAATAATAAAGTTTTAGCCAACTTTAGACGTATACTAAACTATTTGCCTTTTCCACATTTCACTCCCTTATTTTTCTCTCCTGTCTTCCAAAAGGAATCATAAGACTTTCAGAAGAGTGTGCCGATCAGAAGAGCGACTTGGTAATGAGCATTATTAATCACAATTGCACTCTTTTCTCATCCCTCCCTGGAGTTTGAAATGTATTTCCCATTAGAACCAAGTGAGGCTTATTTGACTTATTTATTTTATTTTTCAAACCAAATAAGTTAAAATAAACGTGTAGATTAAAAAAAAATTCATTTTCAGGTGAAGACATACTCACGGAGCTGGAAGTCTGCTCCAAATATATATTTGTATATTGCTCAATTATGAAGTGCAATTATAATCAAATTATTACTGAATGAGAAATAAGGAAGTCAGAGGAAGTAATTTAGTGAATTCCAGATCTACACATTTGGCTTAGCTCATACTTTTAGGTAAAGGTTTAATCACTAGGCGAAAAGTAGAAGTTCAGGAATGAGGCCACTTCAGCAAAAGGTCCCCAGGGAACATTATTCACTTTGTTCAGACATCTGATCTGTTGAAATTGCCTTATTAGAAAAATTGCTGGCAAAAAAAAAATCCCTTTTTTAATGTGGGCACGTGTTCCTTTGTCGATCAGTGGGAAAAGAAATAAAGATTCTTTAAAATGTTGCAAAGAATGATCTCAAAATTTTTGGAGTCTTGCAGGCATTCCTGATGCTTTTCCATTTTCCTGGTATCTGATTTTAAAATCCAGAAGAGATTTCAAAAAGCAGGAAAAAAAAGAAAAAAGAAAAGAAAACCCACCACAAACAGATCAACCAAGCAAGAGACCATCAATGGAAGCCTGGTTTTCATTACCAGTCAAATCGGAATCATACTAAATTTAAGTTTATAGGTACAGTTCTTTCCCATAATTACCACTTAAATTCATTAATATAAAATAATTAGGAAAAAATAGAGGATCTTGCCACCGTCCTAGGGTAAAAAGGAACTCTGACTTAGCTTTGTTGTTTATTCTTACACAGAAAGAGGTCCGGAGTAAAGTAAGCATGCCTCCCACCAGTCCACGGCCATCCCTGCTTCTGAGCACGTGACTCACACATCGATGAGTCTGAAAGTGATTAAGCAGGCAGTCACACAGAGCAGCTCTTAGACTCCCCTTTCACGTTGTTAGACTACGCACTCCACTGTGACTTTTGGGCTATGCATGTTTTTGTCTTTTCTCTACCAAGAGGTGGTCATACCCTTGGATGCTAAGGCCGTGGACAGTCAGTCCTTGCTGCTCACTGAACCAACCATTGTGTTTACTACCATCGTGGTCTAACCCTAGGCGCTCCCAGGTTTCATGGGCTAATTGTCACGTGAAAGTTGCCGTAAGTTGTTTGCGTGCATTCTAATGGGGGGAAAAAGGCAAAAAATAAAAGACCAGAGAAGCTGAGGTAGCTCCTATCTCACCATGGAAGCCTGAGAAAACAACTGATTTTTGCAAATGCAAAAAATAAATTGAGTAAACACGATGTACTTTAGTTTTCATATTCTTTTTTGTAGTAGTGAACAATATTTTTTTCAATACCTGATTAAGCAAATTTGGAAATATAATATGTCTTTGCGATAGAAATTAAGATATTTATATAGCTGATGCTGAAACAACAGTGATTTCATCAGCAAGTTTTCAGTTTCAAAACTGCAATACAAGATTTTACTGTTTTAAACAAGAGAGCTATAAAGATAAATGAAAATGTCTTGAAAGAATTTTAAAGTAGTCAGAAAGGCAATAGATTTTTAACGCAATGTGTTTTGAAGTAATTAATTTTTGTGAAATGCTTTCAAATTGTCTGAGGAAATGCAATTTCTATGGTATTTGTAAAGAAGTAAGTTTGAAACTTAAACTAGAACTTCAATGTGCAAGGGCTAAAAGTACATTTTTTTCTTTCTTCTCTCTGTAATTGGACAGAGAGAAAGTTAGTTTAGTGCCCATGTTAATATAAGGGAGGATAGGGATCAATACAATTTTGAACTAAATAAGCTCTTGCTCCTGTTTTTATTTCTTTCGCTATTTACAAAACAAAATAACTTCAGTGTTTCTGTCCACATCTTTAACAAAGCAAAGGATCTCTAAAGCAGACAGTATTGCTACTATAACAGCAGTAGTTGCCCAAATTTCTCCTGAGTATTAAAATGTTAAAATATAATTTCATATCTAGTTAATTTTGCATGCTAACTAGGTATCTCCTAACAGATATCTTAAAATTAACAGCATTACAATCAAATCCAACAAATATCTGAATATATACCATAAGCCAGGAACCATGTGTCACAGTGAGAATTATTAAAAATAAAGCATAGTATCTACAGTGGAGGAGGCCTGTTTCGGTTAATGATGAGTTCAACTTACCTATAGTTTTTAACAAAGGAAATAACCCCATTTTGGAAAAAAAAACACTTTATAATTCCAGAACAAGATGAAGTTTATTATTTAGTATTTAGATCAAATTCTAAATTTAACTGTAAGAGAGGATTAAAATTAATTCAGACTACAGAGGAAGGCCATTAGGCAAAAGTCCTTCAAGTAATAGAGGTAAGTGCCTCGTATGAAGAACAATTTTTTTCAATTCTTACATCTCAAAGATACTTTCTCATCCTAGTGAGAAGAGTATAGACTTCAAAATAAACATGTCAAGGTTTGAGTCTGATTGTGCTTCTCCTTAGCCCAGTGATGTGAGTTAAATTGCTGTGCCTGAGCAGGGAGTCAGAATAGCTCCTTGGAACAAGCTCCAGTAGCCGGAAGATGCAACCTGGGAGAGTGATGGGCACACAAGAGGCAGGGTCTTGGCACGCACAGTGGAAAACTGAACAAGCCTCATTTGGTTCATGCTTACAACCATTGAAACATGAGTGATTACCATGCCATGTGGCTATGTGCATATTTTACGAAGTATGATAAAAAATACAGTAAAGATTTGATTTTTAAAATTTTGTTTTAGTAAATGACACACTGCCATCAATCCATCTCACTTTGAACACACTTATCCCATCATTCTTGCCACTTTCTGTAGTTGTGCTGTTGGGCTAACTTAATTCCTGAATCAATTCAAAAGGTTTGTTTTTCACGGTCATTTTGACTTTAGGGAAGAACCGGAAGTCACGTGGTGCCAGATCTGGTCAATAAAATGGATAAGGATACACTGTAATGTTTCTATAAGCAACTTTTCCATTGGATGGCACTCAGCAGCAGCATTCACAGTAGTTTTGATTGCCCCTTCTAAAGTCACTTATGAAAGAAGACTTTCAGGACTGCTTCAGAAAGTGGCAAGAATGATGGGATAGTGTGTTTGAAGCAAGGGGAAGTATTTTGAGGGGGATCGAAGTCTTGTACTGTAATGCATTTCTTAAAAATTTAAAAGATTCAAACCAGGTGCGGTGGCACATGCCTGTAATCCCAGCACTTGGGAGACTGAGGCCAGAGGTTCGCCGTGATTGGGAAGCCAGGCTGGGCTATAGACTGAGTTCATGGCCAGCCTGAACTACATAGTGAGACCCTGTCTCAAACAAACAAACAAAAACAAAAAATTTAAACATTCACCATGTATTTAGATTACACCTCATATTGTGGATGGTTAGAGGGTGGTAGACTTACACTTTCCTTAAGCATCTCTGTTCAAATACAAACAATTAGAAGAAGTGTCTGTTTTTTGTGTTTATTTCAACTAAAAACTCCAAGTTTGCTTTGAGGTGTGTCATAAAAGGAAAGTGTCTGCCAGAGTAACTGAACATGTACACATGCTCAGTGGATTCTGAGGCTTTGGAAACTGATCTTCCAGATTCGAACCCCACCTTCATTGATTTCCAGTTCCGTTACTTTAGATAAATTACTAAATCTCTCTGAGTCTCAGCATATTCACTTAAAAGTGGGTCAGTTGGGTATCAGTTGGGTTATTATTTGATTTAATAAGATAATATATGCAAAGCGCTTTTAACACGGAGCACATTACAGATAAATACTCCTAAAATGGTAGTGGATGCTAAATGGTATTGATGCTGGTGCTTATGATGATGATGATGGTGATGATGATGATGATAATGATATTGTAAGACAAATTTTCTAGATGTAGAATGGCAAACGTAATCTTTTTTTTTTAATTTTAAAAGCACTGTTCTTAAAGAATTTGGCTAGACTGCAACATGAGATTTGTCAGCTTTGTATGGCATTGAACTTGACACAATACTGAGGAAGTTCAAGGTTAGAAAGATGTGGTTCCATATCCTCGAATATTCATTAAGAATAACCAGAAAAATCCACCCAGGCAATTCTCCACCTTGTAAATACTCTAGCTTTATTAGTCTAATACAGACCACATTTGTAAGAGAAGCAACTGTACTGAGCATTTGGTTCTCAGTCCATAAAGAAGATGTGAGATTCTAAATATCCTTCCATGCCCGAAAGCAACATACTCTTATAATTGACTATATAATGAAGAAGAACTTTATGTTCAAATGATCCTTATGTTTTAAAAAATTGATGAGTAAAGTGGCATCATTTGTGGCAAGAAAGCCCTCTCAAACTGGACATCAATGTATTTCACAGCCGTTACTAAGTTTGCTTTTTAGTGGGACTGCTTAAATAGTAACCAAGTATGCAGATTCATGAAACCACAGGTCCAGTCATCTTCTCCATGCACCTAAATATGTAGAATAAAAATCTGAATGTTCCAATGTACTGTCTGTGCCCCGATAACAACAGTAAGCCATCTCAGGGTCCAATGTTACCAGATTGTGACATCAAACTTGTGCTGGATTTGAATCGCATCATTACCACCTTCTCCAATTCAGTCACATTTGAAGATTGGTGAAGATACTGCCCTGTGCTCAGGTTACTTTTCTAGCTTCTGATTGCCAGCATAGGAGCAAACCAACACGCAGGACTCACAAGAGGGGAGATCGCTCTGAGTTCCCCACTGCCCCAGCTCTTCACAGGGCGCCCTAAGCCTTGGCTGTCAGCCCCTGGGCAGGAGATGGGTGTCAGGGCATGAGTTCCCACCGTCCCCTTCAGGGCGACTCTCAGTGGTACTACAGTGATAACTCTGCTCCTCCAAACCTGGCAGCCCACCAGTGGCCTCAGAAGGAAGCCACGGACACCGGGTTGAAAGAGCAGGGGTGAAATGTCAAAATAGAAATGCTTAAGCTGCTGGAAGATACTTGAAGTCTTAGAATGGGGAAGACTCTTGAAGTCACAGGTATAGGCAAGGACTTCCTGAACATAACTCCAGTTGCACAGGAAATAGTATTGGGAATTAACAAATGGGAACATATCAAATTAAAAATCTGCACAGCAAAAGGAACAACCAACAGAGTGAAAAGACAATCTACAGAATGGGAAAAAATTTTGGCCAGCCGTTAGTCTTCCTCAGACGAAAGACTAATATCTTTCAGAATACACAAAGAACTCGAAACATTAGACCCCCCCCAAAATAAAAGACCCAATCAAAAAATGGGCGAGCAAAATAGACACTTCCCAGCAGAAGTATAAATGGTCAATAAATACAAGAGAAAACTGCTCAGCATCAACAATACTGAGATTCCATTTTACCCCAGAAAGAATGGCCATTATCAAAAAAACAAACAAACAAACAAAAAACCAAAAACCTCAAAGGCTGACAAGGCTGTGGGGTAAAAAGAAACCCTTCTAACCCTTGTTGATGAGCGTGTAAGTTTCAAACACTGTGGAAATGAGTATGAAGTTTCCTCAAAAAACTAAAACTATTTTACCTTAGTTCATTGAAAAGAAAATTTTGTGTTATTATCTGTTTCATTTTTGTAAGAATCTTTTTGGTCTATGTCTTGTATTCTGAGTAATTAGTTTGATGATACTGATACACAGTGTAATAACTCTTGTTATTCTCTTGCCATTCGATTATGAAATTTTATTGTCTCATAAAAGAAAAAATCTCAAAATTCCTTTTGACTCAGGACTCCCCTTCTAGGTAGCTTCCTGAAAGAGTTAAAAACATCATATTACAGTGATACATACGTACCTATGTCTATAGCAGCATAACTCATAATAGCTAAATCTTGGAAGGAGCCTGTATGTCCAACAAAAGATGAATGAATAAAGAAAATGTGATGTTTACATACAATGGAGTATTACTCTGCCCTAGAGAAAGATAAACTTGAGCCATTTGTAGGAAAATGGGTGCACCATGAGACCATAACATTAAGTGAAATAAATCAGATACCCAAGCTTGTAAGATCACATGATTTCTCTTACAGAAGAAGTCCAAATTATAAATAAAGAGTAAAATAAAAGATAAATAGTAGGAAGGCCATGTTGATTATGATCATTATGTATACAATGTGCCAATACATGTTCTTGGTAAAAATAATAAAAAAATTTAAATAAATAAATAAATAAATAAATAAATAAATAAATAAATAGATAGTAGCAAGGTGGGAGATGGATCTATCCCAAAAGGAAATAGGATCAAGTTGTAGATAGAGGGGAAGGGAGGGAAGGGAAAGAGAATGAAAAATAAATTAAGATGTATTATGTACATGTACCAACTCCACACAAGGAATGTAAACATTATGTACTGAAAACATGTCCTGATAAAAATAAATAAAAAAGAAAGAACAGGGAATGTGACTGAACAAGGGGGTTCAGAAAAAGAAGAAAACTGAAATATTACTCTAGAAATACTTTAAAGGGCACTGGAACGTGAGGTGAAGCCCAGGGACTCCTGCATGTACCAAACCCCTCCTACGTGCCAAGCCCTGTCCTAGCACGGTATTGATATGGTGAATGCGGCGGGTGGAGAACCAACCCTGGTGGAGAATAAATTTTAGCAAGAAAGTCAGTGTGTTAGCTTGAATATTGCCACCCTCAAAAAAGATACCCATGTCCTAACCCCTGTATCCTGGGAATCTTTCCTTATATGCCAAACAAGGACTGTACAGATGTGGTTAAGATAAAGACTTTAGAGTGGGAAGATGAGTCTGAGTATCTGGGCAGGTGCTCAGTGCCATCACAGGTGTGAGGAGAGGCAAAAGGATGTTTAGCTGCAGAAGAGGGGAGGCACTGTGACCACAGGAGAGGGATGCAGAGTGATGCTGCCAAGGGCCGAGAGGTGCTCGTGACCACCAGATGCCGAGTGAGCCGAGAACAGATTTCTCCCCATGGATTCTGAGGCCTGCTACCGATTCAGGAGCACTGGCCCCCAGAACTCTGAAGGACTGTATTCCTATTGTTTTACACCACCAAATTTGAAGTCTGTCGTTAGGAAATTCATATAGATTTTTGCAAAGTGAACAGATACACGGAGTAATTACAGGTTATGATAGGAACCTCAAGGGAGACAAGCAAGGTTTGTGGTGAAAGGCAGCTGGGGGAGGGGCGGCCGGGCTGCTGCAGGTGTGGTGGGGAGCTGGATGGCCGGGTGCAGTGTGTCAAACATTGGGACCCACTCTTGTCAGCTCGGAGGCCCCTTCTCCAGCCATCTCTCTCTCAAGACACGGTTCCTGGGCTGAGCAATTGATAGGAGTCTCTGACTCCAGGCTCCCTCTTTGCCCACTATGTTCACCTACCTGCATATTGCCCTCAACTCCACCTGCTCCCCTTCCCTTCATGAGTGGAACCCGGATTGTGCTCACCTGGATTACTTGATCAATCTCCTAACTGCGACTCCGGCCCACAGCTTACCTGCTGCCCGCCAGCCCCACACCCTAGGCCTGATGACCCTTGGTGGCTTCCATAGCTGTGAAGCTCTGCTCCAGTTATCTGAAACTGGTTTGCAAGTCCCATGCTCCTGCTCCCCCTCACAGGCTGTGAGCCTAAGGATGAGTCCCTGAGTCCTCTCCCACACGGTGCACCATTGTCACTGCACTTTCACGTGTTCCATTCCTTCCTGCTGGAAACACTCCTCCCGTTCCCCCACATCTAGGTTTCATCATCATGGTATTTACCTTGAAGACCTCTCTCCATACAGCTCCATGTCCCTTCCCTCCTCCTGTCATTGCCCTCAGCATATCACAGGACTCTCACTCTGTTATTTCACTGAATGAGTCTCTGAGCACCACCGTGTAACTTCCATGAGGGCAGAAATCTAGCAAGATTGAGGAAAGGTGGAAAGATTCACCCCAGGAAAGAAGTAGTCCTTGGGACGCATTGACATGTGAACATTTTTCACTGTGATTGTATTTTAGGGAATAAAAACAGACCACAACTCTCTGGTTTGGTGGAACTAGGCACCAGCAAATACCAGAAAGACACATTCATATTTGTCATGTTTCCGAAAATGTGCCAGCCAGCATTCTCTCCTAAGCCAACAGCCTTTCAGCAGTGATCAGGAGTGACATTCTAGGTGAGAGGTGTGGCACAAGAAAGGCTTCACCATAGTAAAGAACGAAGTTTTCAGTTCGCTTCTCAGAGCATAATGAATTAGGAGGATTCAAGGTTTTCTCTAGGGTAAGAGCACGCCCATCCTTTCTGGCTCCAACGTGCTTTAACTGAAAGTGATGCAGAGCCTGGTGCTACAACCAGGATTCTGGCACTCACCAAAGCTGGCAGCCTCATGGCCCCATGTGCAGTCCCTATCAGCACCGTTATCATCACACTGTCCTTGCCTGGTGTAAATGTAAATATCACAGTGCTTTAAATTGCTGTAAATCTGGCCTACAGGGAGGGGCCTGGGATCCACGTGGCTACTCTTCAAGGGTGTCCATAGAATAAAGGATCATATCACCGCTGTAGATCACAGGAGGGCAATTAGTTTCTGCAAAGAGCCAGGGACTTAGTGTTTTATGCTTTGTGGGACATACGGTCTCTGTCTCACTACTCAGCTCTGCCGTTATACCCAGAAAGCAACCAGAGACAAGGGGCACATGAGTGGCTATGGCCGTGTCCCTCTGAGACTTCATCTGTGGACACTGAATCTGAATTCTATTTAATTTTCACAAGACATTATTTTCTGGATTTTTTAAGCCATCAAAAATTATGAAACTATTCTCAGCTCACAGGCCATACACGGTCAGTGGTGGTTGGGTTTGTCCACAAGGCACATTGAAGAGAATTGTTCTGGCTCATCAAGAGAAATGGAAGACCAATCACTAGTTCACAATCAATCAGAATTTGCAGTACTAAAGTAATTGAATACATACAAATATCGGAATACTTTTACAAATATTTAGGATAAAATGTTCCATGTAGAAAATACATTATTTAAAAACAGGACTTAGAGATAGTTCAAATTAAACTGGAAATGCATCTGAAAGTTCGAGAAATCATAATGAATTCCTCATATTGAATAAAAGCAGGAATTTTTCACTACTGAAAAAGTATTTTATGCATTTAAAATAGTATGGTAAATTATTATATGGTCAAATAGAAAATTTAAAATGCAATAATAAAAAAGAGAGTTTGAAATCTACACAACTAAACTATACCCACAAGTAAATTTATTCACCTGTCTGAATTCTATATTGAAAGAAAACAAATGAAGTATTTAATTCATGTAGTAAAATAATTTCATGCCTTCTTAATTTAAAGAAAACAGAAAGAAAAACATAATAAAGGAAAAAGCTTAAATGAGAAACCAGAAATGCAAAGGCCAGAAAGGGTGAATGAATTCAAGAAGTAAATCTTCGGAGGTGTGAACAAGAGAGCTTGGCGGTAGAGTCACCATCTGAAGGGATGAGAAGAACGATGTTCTTGGCCCAGTGTGCCCTCCACCATGGCCATTCCACTTGCCAGCCTACTGGACACCTGCTGGTGGGTGAGGAAGGGAGTGGCTCACCCACTTCTGCTGATAGAATCATCTTGCCCACAGGGCTGGACATCTCCTTTGAGGCAAATGTATTCTGCTGGGCATAGTGCCCAATGTCAAGGGCAACTAAGTGGGCACTGACAGCACCCAATAGTGCATGGCCCCACTATGGTGAAGAATGTGGGTTCTTGTTTCTCTCTCCCCTCCTTTGTTAACCTTTCTTTTACTTCCTTTTGGGTTATAACTTCTTTGCAATGTGTGCAATCCTGTGGGCTCTCACTGTTTGAGTTCCTTGCCCTCCCCTCCCTCAAACGTAAACATACACCAAGCTAAGCCAATTGAACTCTCCTAGAGTGTTGAATCTTCAATATAATGTGCAATGATTTTAAAAATGTATAGATCTCATTAATTTTCATAGTAGTTCCTTGACATGACTGTTGGTTAGTCCTTGCTACTCAGCTCCAGGGGAAATCTTGATTCCTATTTTTTATGAAAATATCTCTCCAGGCTTCCTTTGATTTCTATTGGCTACATAATATCCTTTCAATAAAATCATTTTCTGCTTAGGTTAGTCATAGCAAATTGCTGTTGCTTGCAATCAAAGATCCCAGTTGACAATAGTGGGTATGGTGCTCTGACTTTACTGAAGAAAATACGGGGAATTGCTTGATGTAACACAACCAGTAAGCAACAGAGCCAATACTCAAAATGATTGATTCCAAATGTGGTGTGCTTTTCATTATAACAGAATGCCTCTCTCCTACATAGGTTTCTTTTTGAAATCGTCCCTAAAAATTTCACCCAGCTACAGACAGTGTTAGAAAACTTTCATCTTGATTAAATTGAAATTGCTTATTCAGATGCTGCTTAAAGACTGTTTTAAATTTCTTGTTTTACTTTTCATTGTATCCAGAGCCTTTTACAGCATCATACATTGTCTTTCATGTAGCAATTAATGAGATATATGGACTGATCATTTATCCAAAAGATATGGAAACATTTGAGAATTGCTTAACTAACCAATTATCAGATGCATTTTCCACCTATTCTTAGACTTTTCCAGAGTGTACATAATCCACCTTTCTTGTCTTTAATATTTTCTGCCCATCCCTTTATTCCCTGTTTTAAGAAACCCTCTGCATTTGTTCTAGAGTCTCATCTGCCGGAACTTACTAACTTTATGTTGCTGGTCTGCCCAGACTTGACCCTTTGGGGTTAAACACTTCGTTAGATTTGTAGTCTGATGAGATAGTTTATACTTTCAATTACATTAATTACAGCTACCAATTCAGCCCCGGGCTATACTGTTTTACACGGAACGGGTGAAAATCAGGATGGAGAGGGCTGTATGGTGACCTATGAAGTCCTTGTGGGACTGAGCAGGGTGAAGTTTGGAGTTGTAATGTGATTCCTCTCATTCTAATTATCTATTTTTTCCTAGGCAACATCATCCACTAGCCATGAAGTGAGTTCTAAATGTCTCTTTCCTCATGTTTGCACATGATATGCTGTCTAACTTCTACAGGAAGACACCTATATCTAGATTAAAATGGAGGAAAAGGTGGAATTCACTAGTTGCATGAGTTTCATTGAAAAAATGACTAAATTATAGGATATAAACGTGTCATATGTCTGAAATCTAGAAAAGAATAACAATGAATTACTTTCTTTTTCAACTTAGTTTTCATTGGACTCAACTGAAATAATCACCACTGATCATCTTCCCACTGGTCAAGTTCAGTGTCTCAGCAATGGACACCCATTTCAACAGACAAACATTTCAACACAGCATTCAGAATAAGTCAAGAGAGCCCAAATCAAAATGTGCAGGAACCATTGTCTCATTTAGAGCTCCTTTTCCTATTTTTTCTCCCTCAACCCACTCTACATCAATTTATTGTTATTAGTCTGTTCCACTGAAGCTCGTCTGTCACACAATTGTAATAATGTGCTGCTTAGTGTTCTCTGAATAAGATGGTACAGGCTTCGAATGACAATGCTGGTCATTTCTTTATCTGAAACCCCTGTGATAACGCTGGGTGTCATGAATATTTAACTGGAGAAATCTGTTGCGATGCATGTGTATCTGTGTGAGCCTGTGTTTCCCTGAGTCTGAGTCCCACAGTGAAATGATCCCTAACCAAAGTATGCGAATAAACAACTAATGTAAATTCCAGACACCACAGGATATCAGTGTTAGTGTTCTGGGATATGATTAGCTTCTGAGTTGTGCAACTCAGTGAAATAAAGATAGATCTTGGTGGAACTTAGTGTGCAGTGGGAGAGAGCCAGAAACAGAAAAAGAACAGCACAGTCAAAATGAAACAATAGCACAAATAAATGCAAGCTGAAAATCATTAGTGTCAATTACCCTTGTTCATCTCATATGTGACCAAATATAAAAATGGATTTGGGATTGAGTTGCTAAAAAATTCAACAGATAGAGAGAACTGGGGCATATTAATGTCCTTCTGGAAGGCTTAAATTGGGGTGTGGGGAAATACACTCTTATGTTTCATATTTTTAGTCACTCTGATGAGTAGCAGTTTTTAGTGGGAGAGAATGAAAATGACAACAAATGGCTTCCATGGGCAAAAGGACAAGGGACAAGATGCTCTCTAAAATGAGTCCTTTCTAGTTAAAAGAAGAGGAATATTGCACTTATCACATCTGATTGAAAGGACTGGGTAAACACTTGGTATGCAGGAAAAAGCCAGAAAGGGTTTTAAGTGGGGCTACTATCTCATGACACGCACTGCATGTTGGCACCCAGGGAGAAAAAGTCAGTTGGTTTACATGAGCACCAGACCAGGGCCCGATGATACTCAGCACTTTCCCAACACAGTACCATCCAAAGAACAAGGGGCCCTGGGTCCCAGAGGTTGGGATCCACCACCGAGACATCTCTTCCTTCCTTTTTCCAGCCTTCTCTTTCCCAGTGGAACCATTTTATTATTGATTATGCTTCAATCATACTGGAAATCCTGAGTCTTTATCAATGGTTCTTTTACTCACCCACCTGCAGCAGTTCACAAGTGTCCACACAGGTCTTTTCTCTTCCTCTCCGTCCAGTCTCTCTCAGGCTAGATGATCTCATGGGTCACGTGGCTGCTCTCCCAAACATCCCACTGTGTCTATCCTGGGTCCCTCCTGAACTTAGACACACATTTCCTGCTGCCTCCTAGAAATTTTTCAAATGAATTTCAACATCTTCACTCAGCCAGCTGAAAGCTTCTGGAATGGTTTCTCTCTCCATTCAATTGACCTCCTTCCCTTTTCTCCTGCCTTTCCCATTGGCCTAAATGCCACCCAGTCTGGAATACTGGAATACTGTCGTGTCACCTGGAGACAGTTAGGGACCACCATGGTGAGACAGTGGTGAGACAGAAGGCTAAAACGAAAAGATCAGCCCCTGGGCACAATAAACTCTTACCGTTTGCGGCATGGCACATTTCGACAGACGCACCATGAGACTGATAAAATCACAGAAGCAGAACATTTGGGTAAGAACTTAAATAAGTCCTATAGCTTCATCTACTCTTACTCAACTTAGAAGTACTAATTTGGGGGGGTCATAGTTGGACAATGCACCAACTTTCTGTAGACAACACCTCTGCTGTATGGGTACGATGGCCATTCTCAGAATCTGAAGACTACTTTTCCTGAAAATACTGATCCTTCATTTGAGCCTACAGAAATCTGACGCGTGACTAAAATGGGATAAAAGGGTTGGCATCTCTATTTCATATCACGTCCCCTTTGCCATCTTAAACTTGGGTCAGTGTCTATATATTAATCGTTTGCAGATATTTTGTCCAAGACTGTAATACAGGGGAAATTTGGCCTGTCACCCATAAGCGTTGGCATGTTTTCTTTTCCTCCTTTGTTGCCCCTACCTTTGTCTTTTTTCAGAAACCCAAAACGCTCAAGTACCTGAAGTCCTTTGGCCACATCACAGGGCACAGACTCACAAGTCTGGAATGTTTTGCATGGGAGGATGGTGCCACATCTGTGACAGCTCAACAGCCTCCAAGGTGAGTGAACCATGACCTCCCAGTGGTCCAAGCTCCATCACAAGAAGAAATATCTTTTGGAACCACATCTTTGGCCCTCAGAAGTTACCGAACTTCAGCCCACCTCAGCAGATCAAGAAAAACTTCGTTCTGTGAGCAATGGCTTAGTCATTCTCTCAACTAATTGTTTACTCCTTTCAATCAAAGTCCCAATTCAGCTGAAGCCCTTTTCTCCCTTCCAATAAAGCTTTTTCTGTGAAGAAGCATGTGTTCTTGAAATATTTGGCCCAATCTTGTTCCTACATTTCTACTGTTTCTGGATCAAAAGATCCTGTTGTTGATATCAACCGCACTGCCCTCCCTTTCTCCCCAGAAGGCTCACTCGGGGGCTGGGTCCATGGGATGACCTCCATGCAGGAACAAGTCAATCGGCTCAATCATCACTCAGTCACACTCCTGAGTAGCACGTCTCCCACACCTCACCCCTGCTCTATTCGTTGCTATTTTTAAGTATACTATGGCCTTAATATCTCCTGTCCAGTAGTCTCCAGTGGAGCCTCTTTGTTACAGAACGGTGCCCAGCCCCTTACTGTGGTTATCGGTGCCCTTTGTGGTCTGATCACCTGTGATCACCTTCGCCTTGTGGGAAGGAGAAGAGTGGCACCTCCCAAGCACACACCCACACACAGACAAAAATAAGGAAATACATATTCATGGGACAGATTATTAATCCTTAATCTTGGGCGTGTTCGAACAAGAGTCAAAATGAGCCCATCCCTGCTGGACTTGGAAATTGATAAACTGGTGAGAATTTCACAGGACTGAAATGAAAACCAAGAAATGCTATCTGATCCAGGTGCCCAAAACACTCTGGGGAAACTATTTCTCATAGTTGCAGACCCTGATTTCTCCACCTCTACTGTGAAACCTTGGAGTTTAATGATCCTAAAGACATTTTTTTGGTTTAGTATACAAAGAAAAGGAGGGCGCAGTGAATGGGTCGGGCACGAGATGGAAATGTGGGCCAAAGGCAAAAGGCAGCTGCTTTCATAGTGCAAAAGAGGAGAGTACTGTGAACAAGCCACAGAGCTTGGACAGCTGTGAATAGAGACCAAGAGGGGAAGAGGAGCCAGGAGGGTCCTGTCAGGAAAGTAGACCACAAAGCAGCATTAGAGAAGGAGTTGATGCAGGAAACATGGGCTGCATGAATGCAGGAAGGATGGAAGAAGTGAATCTGAAATCTGGAGGCAGAGGACAAGAGCAAAATCACTGAAGGGCACAAGGCAGGCGGGAGTTTGCAGGAAAGCCTGAGATGCCATGAGCGTCCATTCATATTTCCATCAACAATGAATGACCAAGCTTCTTTGAATCCTCACCAGCATGTGAGGTCATCATTAGTTTGTACTCTGGCTGCTCTAACAGGTATGTCACTGTATCTCTATCTCAGATGATCTTAATTTACATTCTCAGGCTAGTGATGCTGAACTTCTCCTCTATTTGTCATTTGTATATTCATTTTGCAGTCAAAAGGTCTTAGTGTGTTACCTCCCTGTTTTCTCACTGGATTGTTTTCTTTCTTACTGTTGAGTTTTGAAAACCCTACACATTTGTAATAAAAATTCTTTATTTTATATGTGTTTTGCAATTATTCTCTCAGTTGGTGATGGTGTGTCCATTCTATTCAGTAGGACCTTCCACAGAGCAAACATTTTTAATTTTGATCAAGTCCAATTCCCTGTTGCTTGTCTTTGTGGATTCAGCTCCTGCTGTGATATCTAAGCGCTATTTTTAAAGCTCCGGGTTCTGAAAACGTTCTCTCGTGGTTTTTTCTAAAATGTTTTATAATTAAATGCTTTACACTTAAATCTAGATGCATTTTGAGTCACCTTTTATACAAGACGTAAGGTTTAGGGTGAGGTTTAATTTATTGTTAAAAAGACTTCTTCCACTGAATTATTCTAGTGCCTTTGGGACAGTCGCTACCCACTCCATCTCCCACACATGATCCCTCTGCCTATGTCCTTGCTTTGACCCTGCACCGAATTATTGATACAGGGCAGAAGGACTCCTCCCACTTATTGTTTCAAAATTTTAGCTATTCTTGAGGCTTCAATATTCCATAAAAATTTTAGAATAATCTTGTCCTTATTTATAAATGGAACTTTGGTAGGAATCGTGTTACATAAAAATATCAATCTAAGGAGAATTTATATTTTGTTTGTTTGTCTGGTTATTGTTTTATCAAGACAAGATCTGTTCTCGAATTCACTTTATAACCCAGGCTGGCCTCAAACTTGCCATCCTCTTGCCTTAGCTCTTGAGTGCTAGAATTATAGATATGCCAACCACACCCAGCTGGAATTTATATCTTTTCTATGTTGAATCTTCTAAATCATGAGAAAAGATTCTCTTTGCATTTATTTAGATCTTCTTTGATTTCTTTTATCAGGTCTTTGTAATTTTCAGCATGCAAATACCGCATATGTTTAGCTAGATTTGCATCTAAACATTTAATTTTATTTTTGGAAGCTGTTATAAATATTGTTGTAGAGTATTTGTAGCTTTGCTTTACAGGTTACATTTCTTAGTACATAAAAATACAATTAATTTTTCACACTGATTTATCCTATGAACTTGCTGATCTCATGTATTAGTACTGGGGTTTGTGTTTGCTGTTTGTTTGTTTTGTGGATTTCTTGACATTTTATACCTTGATAATCATGTGATCTGCAAACAAAGACAGGTTTATTATTTCCTTTTCTAATCTGTATGCATTTTATTTCCTCTTCTTTCTCTATTGTGATGTCTAGAATTTCTAACATCATATTGAATAATAGTGAAGACAATGAGTATTCTTACCTAATTGTCAGTTTTAGAGGAAAATAGTTACTCTATCAACAAGTATGATGCCAGCTATGGCATTTTGCACACTGGATGTTCTTTATCAAGCTGAGGATATTCCTCTATATTCTTACCCTACAAAGAATTTTTATCATTAATTGGAATTGTGTTTTGTCAAATATATTTTTGCTTCAACTGATATAGTCATGTGATTTTTTGGCTTGTTAATTCAATGCATTACACGCATTGATTTTTTTTAAATATTAAATCAGTCTAGTATCCTTGGAATAAGACCTACCTACTCATGGTGTGTAATTCTATTTATTTACATTACTTAATTATTTTTGAAATACTTTGATAAAGATTTTAATTTATATTCCTGAGAAGATATGGGCATGAGGTCTATAGCTCACTTACTTTGTTTGTCACAGTTTTATTGATTTTTTTCCAGAACTTGATATGTTTCAATGATTAGTTTTCCTCTTATTTTTCTGTTTTCAATTCATTGATTTCTACACTTATCTTTATTATTTCCTTTATTTCTTCTGGGTTTATTTTTCTCTTCTTTCTAGTTTCTTGGAAAATAGGCTTAGGCTGTATATCTGAGATTTTTCTTCTTTTCTAATGTATGGACTTCATGCAACCAGTTTCCCTCTTAACCATGCTTTGGCTGTATCCTACAGATTTTGTACTTGGGGATATGTTTTCATTTTTATTTAGATCATTTTAATTGTTATTTCCCTTGAGACTTCCTTTTTGTTTCATGAGCTATTTAAAGGTATGAGGCTTTGTTTCCAAATTCCTGCAGATTTTCCCGTTATATTTCCTTTTTTGATTTCCCATTTGATCCTGTGATGGTCAGAAAATACACTCTGCATTATTTCAATGCTTTAAAGTTGTTGAGTTTTTTGAATGCTGAGTGAATATGCAGTGTTGAGTTTCTTGAATGTCTCTTTGTGTATATGCAGTGTGAGCTTGAAAACATGTATATTCTGCTGTTGTTTGGAAATGTGTCCAATAAAAGATGACTAGATTCTATTGGGTGCTGAGGCTGTTCCTACTGGTATTTTCTCTAGTCATCCCAAAGATTGTTTTGGATTTTCCTGGATTTACATGTTTGTCTCGCTCTCCTTTTGGTTCTATCAGTTTTCATTCCACATGTTTTGTCGCTCTGTCTGTGGCCCTCTGGGAATGTTTAACCGGTGAACTGACCTAATTATTACATAATGTCCCTCTCCAGCTATTGTAACATACTCTGAAACAGACTTTATTAAGTATCAATATAGCTACTCTTGATTCTTTATATTGGTGTTTGTGTGGTAGATGTGTTTTATCCTCTTATTTTCTATCAATCTTATCATTATATATGAAGTAAGAGTCTTACAGATGAAATATACTTATATCATGTATTATTATTATGTCAATCTCTGTTTTTGGTTTGCTGAATTTAGATCATGCCCATTTACTGTAACAATTAATATATTAGGGCTTTAAAATGCCATTTCATTTTTCATCTACAGTTTGTTCTTTCTGTTTTTGACTTCTCTTTTCTTTTTTCTGCTTTCCTGTGGGTTATCTGGATTTTTTGAAATTTTATTTTGACTCATCTATAATGTTTTCAAGTGTATCTCTTCATACAACCTCTTAGTGGCTCTTCTAGATATTTCATTACAAATACATAACATACCATAGTCTACTGGTGTTCATATTCGCCACTAAGATTGAAGTATAGAAACTATGTCCTTTGAAGTGACTTCACTCTCCCCCATATAGAATAAAATTATGTTAAATATTTCCTCCACACACACTGAGAATCACATTAGAAAGTGTCACAGAAAAAAAGAACAGTTTTTGCTTCACTATCATACATAAATTAGAGAACTCAAAAAGAGAAATGAAATCTCTTATACTAACTCACCCCCCCCATCTTGCTTTCTTTCACTTGGGTTTCTTTTCTTCATCATTCGCCTTCTGCTTAGAGAAGCTCCTTCAACCACAGAGTAGATTTTCTGGCAACAGATGCTTAGCTTTGCTTCACCTGATTGACTGTGTCTTGTGTGGATTTCTTTGTCTTTACATTGTTGATTTCAACAATGAGATTTCAACTTCATGAACCTGTAAGTTTATATGTTTCAATGAATGAGATGTTTTCAGACAATATTGCTGGATAATTTTTCAGACCTTCCCTCTTTCTTTTTTTCATAGGACTTTGATGGCACAAATTTTAGCCCATTTGCTTTCATCTCACAGGTTCCTTAATTTGTTACTTATTTCCTTTAGTTTATCTTCTTTTTGTTGGTCAGATGAAGTAATTTCTATTGTTCTGTTGGGTTCACTGATTTTTCTCTGTCTCATCCATTCTGATATTGAACCAACGCATTGCATTTTTATTTTAGTTAGTGTGTTTTCTGCTTCTAAAATTCCAATGTGCTTCTTGCTTTTGGCTTCCATTTTTCTGGTGAGACAATATATTTACTTGCTGAGACTGTATTTTCATGTGTTATGGGCATATTTCTAATTATTCTTTGAGGAATTTTTGTGATGGCTGCTTCAAAATTCTTGTCCGATAACTCTGATATCTCTGTCATCTCAGTGTTGAAATCCACTGATAATTTTTCCTTATCTAAATTGAGATTTTCATGGCAAGAAGAATTATTATTTTGCTTCCTGAAAGATGGTCATCCATTGCATTGCATTGTGTGATTCCAGATCTTCTTTGAACTGTTTGTTTTAGCTGGTTTTTCCTGCCTTGCTTTGACAAGGGCTGATACTACCCTGGCTGAAAGGGAGGTAAGTCCTCATTAACCTCTCCATGTGGTCTCCTCTGACACCAAGGTGAATGCCTCATTCCTGCTGAGAATTCAGAATCATTCTGACTCTCTACCAGGCCTTCCCTGTCTCTGCCTGTTGAAGGTTGAGGGAAACAAATCCAGGCTTACATGTGGTCTCTGCTGTCACCGCAAGGGTTGGGCTGAGAGCTGAGTCCTGATTTCTATTCAACTTCTCTGGATACCACCCTATAGAGGAGCATGGAACGCCTCTCTACACCCAGATGGGAATCTAGGTGCCCGTTCAACCTTTCTGAATTGAGTTGAAAGTTGAGTGAACTTTTTTTCTGTGTGTTTGACTGGAGTAGAGTAATGTTTCTACTTTCCTGATCTTTTACATAGACAGACTAAGTTTTTGTTAAGACTTTCCCATATATGCCTGGTGGTGTTTCTGTGTTGTTGGCTTCTTCAACTCTGTGTCTGAGCTATATGAAATGAAAGAAACTGAAATAATGAACCGTGTGTCATTCTTTCACCACTGAGGACCCTGACTCATCTGACTTACTTACTGCAACCTTCGGGGTTTTCTTATAACTAACTAACTAACTAACTATATATATATACACACACACACACACACACATATACATGGTTAGTTACATGTATATATATAAATATACAATGTTTTTTAGTTTTCCAGCATTCTTATGTTTGTTTTATATATAGAATTTATAATACAAAATGTTTCATACATAGTATATGAATACATATATTGCCCAAGGTTTTCAGTTGTATTTAATGGAAAGAATAAGGAAAAGTACTTCTACAACATCTTTCTGGAAGCAAGTTATATAGGTTAATTCTGAAATATGTTTCAGAAGATTTAAAAAGTGCAAAAATATGCCATATCCTCTCATTAGGAGGCAGTATTTTTAGAAACAAGTAATAAAGCTTTAGCAAAACTCAAGTATCTGTATTAATAAATTAAATCATTCATAGTAAGAAGAAATCAAATAATTACAGGGTATTTAAAAGTAATGATAATAAAAATCTCATGTCAGATTCTCAAAGATACAGTCACAAGAAAATCTATAGGTAAAATACATTAATTTTAAACAAAAAAGGTAAAAATAAATTACTTAAATGTTTAACTCCGTAGATTTTCTAGGAAGAACAAGGAAGCCAAAAGAAAGAAAAAAAGATAAAAGTAAAAATTAATGAATCAGAAACTAAGAAAAAATGCTTATACTTTTTTAGATATTTTCAAGACTTAATTTCTCAAAATAACCAAATACACAGACACATTTTTGACAGATATAATCAAGTTACTAAGAAATTTTACCCCTAAATATAAAAAATTAGTTTTTAAAAGGGAGTTCTCACTATAGATAAATATTTTGAATTATTAAGGATAATTGCTAAATTTATACCTTAACAATGGTGAAGTTCTTATAAAATGAATTATTCTCTAAAGAAAAATTACCAAAGTTGACTTACAAATAATAAAATCTTCAAATAGTAAAATTAAAATGATTACTACAGACATAATTCCATGTCTGTCACTAACTTCAAATTTACTTTCTACTTGCAAGAACAGGAAATTTTCTTGCATTTGTAATGTTCTGCTGCATATTAAAGGAAATAAGGACCCCAATTTCTGGGTCACTCACAGGGAACTCTAGACTGAGACCAGTTGATCCCTTGAGCTTGAAGCATTTGTCTTCTACTCAGGAGATGAACAACAACCACACAAGCAGAGATACAAACAAGTCAAAGATTCCATCAGGCCCTGTTTAAAGGCATCCTTTCTTCTATCTTTTCTGTTTTAAATCAAGATGGAAAGGCTATATCCTTAATACAGGTACTAGGAACACAAGTACATTAAACAGGTAGTCTACATTCTCACTGGGGACATTGTCACTTTAAAATTACCCCCTGAGAGGGGTTGGGGATTTAGCTCAGTGGTAGATTGCTCGCCTAACAAGTGCAAGGCCTTGTGTTCAATCCCCAGCACCCTAAAAATAAAGTAAAATAAAATAAGATCCTGAATAAGATCTGTTGATTTAAGGGTGTTATGAAAATTTTGTTGTTGGTTTAATACAATAAAACATGACATTTCATTACTGAATTTGATTAAATAAAATTCTTGTTATGAGAATTAATATAAATATCTACTTACCCAATAATATTTATTCAGTAAGTAAAAGCCAAGGCATCAACTAAAAATAAAGAGGAAAGAAAGAGTTGCTGGCAAATGAATGGTTTTGATATAAAAGCAAATTAAAAAAAAACAAACATATAAAAATAAAATCTTTCTCTTATATCACTAAAATCTTGGAAGAAAAATAACTGAAAAAAGTTCACTGCCACAATTGCAGTCAAAATATATACTACCAAGGATAAAACATAAATTTTTTTAAATTTTAAGATATTTTAAAAGCTCCAAATACATAAAATCTTGAGCAACTAAAAACACAAAGATCATATATCTCTGTGAAATAACTGAATATTTTTAGAAGTACATTATTTATCCACTAATCAAAGCAATTTCGACCAAAATTTAAAATTTCTTAGGGGGAGTGAGTAAAAAATATAAAGAATACTTCATAAAACAAGAGTAAGGGGAAACACGCAGCTGACTTTGCCAAACACATTAGTAGACTTGAGGCCAGTCAGGCATCCCAGTGGAGCCAAATGAAGTCCACAAGCAGCTCGAATTCTCTACACAGTGTAACATTGAAAAGTCCGTGCATTTGTCACCATTCAAGACGTAATTACATATAGAAAGAAAGCAATCTGTACCTGCTCCAAACCATATACCAGAAAATTAAAGCTACACAAATTTAAAACATCTAGAAGATTTCAGAGTCAGTAAGGACATTTTAGCATAACAGAAAAAGAAGAAATAATACAGAAATACGAACATTTGGTAGCAAACTTTTGAATTAGCCCCCTTCCAAAAGTATCTCCACTATGACCAAAAATAGATTATAAACTGCCAACAAAAATTGTGCAAAATTTTCAACAAATTAGTGACCTGTTTAATCCATAAAAGATCTTATAGATCACAGACCCAAGGAAACAAAAATATATAATAGAAAAGCTAATTATTACCAAAATGTATATTTTTTAAATTTTTTTAATAAAATTTTAAAACTTTTTATTTTTTAAAACAAATCTAAAATATTGAAAATTTCATAACATTAATTTCAATACAGAATTACATAAGAAAGTACACATATATATTACAGATAAACATGCATACATACATATGTAGTATACCGAGTTTTTATCTTAATATAAGAAGAGAAAATAGTATTTTGCTACTTGACAAGAATAAGAATTACTGGAGTTGAGAGAAAAGTCCCAAAGAGACAAACTTCAAAGAGAATATATCCTGATTATGCTTTGACTGTTGCCGCACTGCTCAGGGCACTTTGCTATAGTGGGGCGCATTTTTCCCGTTGACTAGCTGTGTTGCTGGTTGACTCCAACTCTCTTGA
Organism: Hystrix cristata; assembly: GCA_004026905.1. Classification (NCBI taxonomy): domain Eukaryota; kingdom Metazoa; phylum Chordata; class Mammalia; order Rodentia; family Hystricidae; genus Hystrix; species Hystrix cristata. The sequence continues at coordinate 60,814 of PVJO010006257.1, read as the reverse complement.
GCGTCTGGGAGGGACACACTGAAATCGACCCCGAGAGGATGGTCACACCAAGCTCCCAGGGATTACGTCTGGGGAGCAATAGCTAGATGCCACAACGAACTGCTAGAAAGCAAAATCTTCAGGCTCCTCAAGCAGCGCCAAGCAGCACGCTAGACCCCGTGGCCCGGCGCCATCTTGGATCTTCTGATCTCAGGAGACCTTGAGTCTTATTCCGCCTCTCTTGCCGCTCTGGCTCAGGGCTCAGGTCTCTGTTCTTTCACATTCTGTGCCCGAAATATTTAAATACAATCTCTGTCAAGTGTTGAAATTCTCTCTCTGGTTATTTTGATCTGTTTTACTAAAAATACTGTGCTTTTAAACATTCGCAGTCTAGAAATAGAGGCCAAAGGGGGGAAAAAAAATCTTGGGAGGAGGAGGAGGAAAGGAACAGAGGGACAAGAGATATAAGGAATAGGAAGAAAACGTGGAAACAAAGCTTTTGTAAATAAGGAGGAAGGAGGGGCTGAAGGGAGGGGAGGGGAACAGAAAAAAAGAAGCAGCAAGATATGGGATGTACAGGTGCAAATCCCTTATGATAAATGTTATCACTGTGTACACTTAAAATGTACCATTAAAATAAAATTTAAAAAAGAAAGAAAGAAAAAAATCTTGGTTCCCTTAAGCAACCCACATTTCATTGAAAATTTAATATTTGAAATTTTTTCCTCTCAAATTTCCTCACGTATGTATAACTTGTTTCTTGCCAGATACAGACTTTGTCACTTACTAATAAAATAGAATAACATTTCCAAAATAATAAAAAAAATAAAAAATTGGAATATAAGAGCAAGGAGAAACCAATTAATTCTCCAATAGATACAAGAGTTGTCTGTATTTTATTTTACAATCACGAGGGGAAGAAGAAAAAAAAAAAACAGTACTCTCCATTCCTGGTAACTGTAACTTTTCATATTGACTCGCCTGAGCTCTGGGCTTTGTTTCCTAGGGCTCCCTCCCTTTGTGCCTCATCTTTCCTCCTGCCTTTTCCTTTCACCATCCCCACCCTTTAGCATAACATGGAGATATCTGGCAGGTCTGCTCCTTATGAGATGCCACACAGGTGCCTTTACTGAATCTTCCTTCGAGTCTGAAAAGTTCAGTAAACAAGGAACAGCCCTGAGACGGGAGAAAGCGGTGGTTCGCTTGTCAGTTTTTACCTGACTGCACAGCATAATCGAATCCAGATTTTAGAAATGATTCTTGGTGGACCCGACTGTCTACAACGCAACCCGTTTCCTGGAGTAGCTGGAGTCAGCTCTTGAAGCACGCCTGGTCTCCCCTCTCTCCAGAGCTGCCTGGTCTCATGTCAGCCGGGAAAGCTACAGGTGCGGGCTGGCATCCCACGAGTCTTTGGATGTGTCAGGAGAGGCGAAGTACATCCACAGAGATCTGCCAGGCCGCAGGGTTTCTGACACATGACACACAGTTTCAGCCAGGCCGGTCACAATCATAAAATGCTTCATTTTCCCCCTGGCTGTTCCCTCTCCCCTCTCACTGCCAGGCTGGCCCACAACTGACATTGCATTCCAGAGGGGGACAGATTTCAGCTGTCAGCTCAATGGTGCAGAAATGTGCTCACCAAAAAGAAAAAGGAAAAAATAACTGTACACTTGTTGCCGGGTGTGAAATGCTAGTTACTTGATGAGAAATGGGCAACCAAGACACACAGAAAAGTCGGTTTTAGGAGGGTAAAATTGCCCATTAAATCTGCTTCCCACCTCCCAGCTCCTTCCCCTGGGTAATGACATACCCCTGGGAGGAGCTGTCAGAAAAGACGGGGCACCACTGCTGCTGATGTGCTCCGAAGGGCTCCCTAAGCCCAAGCAGGGGCTCAGGCTTGCCTGAACTCACAGCAGAGCTTCGAAAAGTCACCCCAGGCAGCCCCGGTGCCCCATCTTCAGTCACTCCATCGCACAGGGCAAGGCCGGCCTTCCCTTGCGGACAGGGTTTCCTTGAGAACAGAGGCCACGGAGAGCCAAGGGCATCATGAGAACACTTCTCGTTTTTTTCACTGGGAATGAGAACAACTGAGAGGGAAACAACACAGCCAAAAAAAATGGAAAAGAAGAAAGAGAGGCAAATTGCTGAAATCTAGCACCAACAAGTACAAATCAATTATCCTAAAAAGCAGATATAAAACGACGCCGCATACATATATAAGGCACTTACAGTGCATTAAAGTAGCACTGAAATTATAGCGCTGTCATTCACAGACCTGTCCTGGTGTCTCGCCCTTCCCCACGGGAGTGAGCGCCGCTCGGGGAGGGGTGGAGCCAGGCCCATCGGCAGAGGCAGCGGGGCAAGGCGGGGCGGGGCTTTGCTCCTGCAGGGCCGCGGAATCAGGTGTGAAGGACCCAAGGCGCCCCAGCGCAAGGTCAGGCCGCGCTCTAGGAAGGATCCTGGGGATGAGCAAAATGAGGACGAAGTAAAAAGAAATCCACAACTCAGCCCTGAAGCACAAGGAAGGTAACTTTGCAGAAGGGCCATTTTCTGAGGGGAGGAAAGGGATTATGTGCAAAGGCAGACAGAGTTTTCTTTCTCGGACGGCAAGTGCGAAGAGCAGAAACTGAAGAGAGATTTAGAGTATAACCCAAAGATGAGTAAGTTCCCTTCTTGGCTATCAAAAGCAGGAGCAAGAGATTTTGGGAACCCAGAGAGGACTTTTCTAAGTTTTATTTTTCAAAATTAATTAACTTTTAAAACGACACTTTAGGTCATTTTTGAAGTGAAACATTTAATAGTCTTTCACCTTTTGCAAGGAAAATCTAACCTTTCCATTCTTCTAATATGTAACTTTTAGATTGTTTTTTTTTAAACAGCTTCATAATTGAGACCAGAAAGAAATGCATTTTCACTCACTAAGGAATTGCTGCCCATGGCTGTAAAGGAGGCCGGCCATGGCAGGGCGCCAACAGCAGGACAATCGTGCAGGCAAGGAAAGCTGTCTGCCCTGACGCGCACCCTGCTTTGTGCTGCACCGGACATGTCCCGCCCGACTGCAGCATCATTGTTCGACGCAGAGCTGGTTTACAGATAAAGGTGGCTCTGTCAGAACTTCTGAATAGCTCCCAGTTAATTGCTGACCCTAACAGGTCCAATTAGCTGCTACAAGCTCCAAGAAGGGTCCCTGGGATGCATCCTTTCTCACATGCGCATTGTCAAACGCGCCCTGAATTGCTACCTTGACTGTGCGCTTTGTGGTGACCTTTCAGCAGATCAAAGGTTTACTGGAAAGAATGACTGCTGTATCAACAGGCTGGTGCACAGCTACACACATCACACAAACGCCTAAAGTACCATGGCGAGGAGCAGGACCCAAACTGGCATTTTCATGCAGGTGTCAAAATGATGCTTTGTTTGCTCTAATTTGACAAAACGATCCCATGCGTGTAATTCCAATAAACTCTTCAATAGTCAGCACTAGTGACAGGACACACAGGGCTCTCTCTGTGACACTGGGGATGGGGGGACATGAAGGGCAGGGATGTCCTTCCCCTCTCCCAACCTGCCTGACAGGAGGACCTGCTCACATGCTAATGCACAAACTGGAAGGCGCTTGCTTCCTTTAAAACCCAACATGCCCTTTGTGTGCTGGAAGTCACCCATGGTCATCTTGAGAATTGAGAGGACAGATGGGGAGAGAGAGGGGAAAGGAAAAGCATCCCAACCTCCCTGGGCAACAAGGACCTTTGATTGCTGCAACTGTGTCCGGTTTAATATGAGATGCCTCATAAATATCATGAAGATAAACAAGACAACGTTCTATTGTGTGCTTTGGTTTATTCCCATTCTCTAACACTTTTGGCCACTTCGATGGTTTTTAATGTATTTTGCCACTTTGAGCACTATTATACATAAAAACTTTCCCCGTATTTTGGAAGTAATTTTCTAAGGATTTATTTCTAAGGAAAACTTAGGTCAGATTTTGACCTAATTAAAGTTAGGTCAAAGGGTATTAAAGAAAAGGATAGTGATACAGTTTGCCAAATTATTTTCCAACAAAATAGAAACATCTTTTTTTTTCTGTCAGTATGCTTGAAAACAGTTTACTACCTATCCACCAGCAAGCAGTGAGTTATCGTTTTTTTGGAAATATTCGCAAAATTTTATTAGATGGTTATTACAGTTGAACTTTTCCCATATGTTGTCAGTAGTATGTAGAAATTTTCTGTTCATGTGGTTCATCTGTTCATCTATGTTTTTAATGGTTTTCTGATTAATTGTATAATTTCTTTATATAGTTTAAGTATTTCTCTTTTGCTGTTGTTAAACATTTCAAGTTGTTTCATTCAAATGTCAGATTCTTTAAGTACATACATATGTGGGTTTTTTTACATTTTTATGTAATCAAATCTATTATTTTTTCCTATTTATTACTTTTAGGCTTAGAAAATTTCTTCCACACTAACAGATCAGATACATATTAAACTATATTTGCTCTTAGTTTTTCTTTAGTTTTCTTTATCTTTTTTTTTTTTGTGTGTGTGTGTGCTGAGGATCGAACTCAGGGCCTTGTGCTTGTGAGGTTAGCACTCAAGCCACAGAGCTAAATCTCCAGCCCAGTTTTATCTTTAAAATGTACTGTACCTGGAATTTATTTCATTTTGTAGTATTTTGATGAAGAGCTGAGTTGTTTTCTCTAAGTACTAAAGCAAATTTTTCAAGAATGTTATATGACCACTACTGGTATGGATTATTTTCTTTGAACTATCTTAAGTTTTTATATAAACTGTAACACAGAATCAATGTCTCTTTCAATAGGAATCTTCTTATTCTGACACAAAATCATTTTAATAATTGTTTCATGTATTTTAATATCTGACTAGTATGATTTTCTCATTACTCTTCTCAAAAATTCATTACTGTTTTATCTTTGTGATTAACAGTTATTTTGTCATATTCAAATAAAAGTATTGTCAGAATTTGATGAAATTATTTTAAACAAATAAAGTGGTTGTAGGTAGGTTGCACACAAACATGATGACTGATTCCTTACCTGTTTCTATACCTTCTCTGCCATGTGACAATTCCACTGTCCCCCTGCCCAGGGGTGGGGCTGTTTCGCTGCTCTAAATCTCAGCTGGCTTATGACTTACCTTCACCAGTCTCTTATGGGGGAAACAGCCCTTCCCCTGTTCCTTCTGGAAATTTTAACAGCTTCTGTGTTTGCCTGTGGAGCCCTGTCTAGCTGCCATGTGTTCGAGCCCCAGGTGCCCTGGTGGGATGTGAGAGACTCCAGGGAACAGAGATAACTTTTCCAGATAATAGCCTCCAGGGTCCACCACCACTCCAGCCGGCCTGGAAGCTGACTTCAGATGTGTGAGTCAGCCCAGAGGGACAAGAAGAGTTAGTTGCACACGACCCACCGTTGAAGTGTCTGGAAAAGAAATGATTGTTTTTTAAAGCCCATATATTTCATAGTGGTTTAATTTTCACCACAAGGCAACTGGTACACAAAGAAATAGTCTATATATCTGTGATGGAATAAATTGTGTCCCTAATTCATATATTGAAACACTAACCCTTATTGTGACTGGATTTGGGGTAGGGCCTTTAAAGCAGTACATAAGGTTAAATGAGGTCATGGGTTGGAGTTATGTTGGATTAGGTCCTACGCTAATGACAATTTAACTTGATAACTTCTGTGAAGACTTTATTTCCATCTACAGTCACATTCACAGGTACCAGATTTCAAACTCCCACATTTCTTTTTTCAGGAACACGATTCAGTCCATAGCAGATGCTGAAGGTAGTGATATCACGTGTGCACACAACATGGATGGAAACACGCATTACTTGCATGATGGGACTCACAGCAAAGCAAGCAACCAGGCTGCTCCAGAACAGCTTGTGCCAAAGGAACAGCGAGCGACCTGTGCTCTCGCAGTGGAGTCCCTGATCCGCAGCAGGGCTTCCTGGGTGCTGAGGGTTCCCACAGTTTGAACTCGGCAGGACCAAAAGATGGAGCATACGACTTTATGATGGCCTTGCCCAGGTGCGGACCTGAAGAGAAAAGGGAGAGTTGGGGCCCGTTTCATCAACAACCAAACATCAGAGAAGGAAGACTCTCTACCCCTCCTAGTTCTTGGTTTCCTCATCTAAGAGGCAAAGTTGATTCCATGTCCTTATAGATACGCTGTGGTGTTAAAGGGGCTGGTGCCAGGCGCAGGCTTGACACAATTCCTGTGCCTCTTGAAGCTAGTGCTGAATAAAGGAAGCCATTAGGAGGTTTTACTGCATGGCAAGTGCCGGAGAAGACTTCCCAGACCACATCTAGAAGGTACCCTTTAATTCTAAGTTATTTATATGGTTTAAGCCTTTGAGTAAAATTATCTCTTACTTAATATTTTGGAACAGTTTGAGTGTTCTGAGACCTATTAGTTTATTAAAATTTTGAAAGCTTCCAAGCCCGAGACTTTTATCACTTGTGAACTTTTTCTGTGTATCCAAGGTCTTTTCCTCTTCTGTAGTTGATTTTGTAAATTTGTATTTTGCTAAATAGGGTCGTTTATAACGAGACTTTCCAATTTTTTAGAAAATAGTTGTTCATAGTGTTCTGCTATAACACTCGGAAATTTCCCACACAGCTGATGTACTTCTTCTTCTCATCATTTTCCATAATTTTATCACAGCTAGATTTGTGACAGCCTGAGTTCTTCCATTCGTCACAGCTCATTCCCAAAGCCCAGGCCTTAAATGCCTTTCTTCCTTCTTACTGTTCTTCAGTGTATTGGCTTTAGTTCTCTCTTTATTTGTTCTACATTATTTTGCTAAGTATTTGGAATAAAATACTGGTTGTTATATTTCATTTCTTTAAAAGAAAAATAATAAAAAGATAAAACAGTGACTTTGCTCTGAATATTGTGTAAGTGGCTTCTGATATTTTTTCTCCTACATCATTACCACTTTCAAATAACCTATGACCGTATTTTTTAAAAATTTAGTATTGTTGGTTCTTCCTAAGGGCTGGTAGGGACAAGCTGTTCTATGCCTCTCACCAGCTCCTGGTATTTGCTACCAACATTGGGTGTTTCTTGGACTAGAGGAGGGTCCACCCAGTCTCTGCCTTGGTCACATAGTGTTCTTCTTCTGTGTGTGTCTGCGTCTAAATTTCCCACTTTTAGAAGGACATCTATCATTTTGAACAAGGGATCCACCCTGCTCCAGTTTGACTTCACTTTACTTTAATTAACTACATCTGAGATGATGCTATTTCAAATAAAGTCACAGTCTAAATTTCTGTGGGTTAAGACTTCAACACATAGACTTTCAGATTTGCATCTTTAATGAATTTATATTTTGTAAACATTTCTAGTTTCCAATCTAAAATTTGGGTTCTTATTTGTTTTTAACTTTATTTTCCTGTAGAGATGGGAGTTGTTACAGTCTATACTGATTGGATAGTAGACATTTGTTACTGGTAGACTAATTCAGAAGTATTCAGAAATACTTATTTATCTTAAGTATGTAAAGAATACATTTAAATCGATGTTTGACTAACTGTGGGAGCCAATAATAGACAAACATTCCACAATAAAAAAGTATTTTTACTTAGTAAAATAAATTAGGCACTCATATTTTCTCTCCTCCTTTGTTAATTTTAGCTAGTTTCTAAGTCATATCTCTTTAAAAAATAAAATAGGTAAAAACTCCATAAAAAGAATGACGGAGTGAAATGATACATTTAATCATACTTAAAATAGTTATTTTGACATATAACGAGTATCTTGGGTAATCTCTCTTTTAGTTGAAATTTGTTCAGATAATTATGGATTCACCTGCAGTTTTGAGAAATAATACACTGAAATCCTTTATCCATTTTGCCCAGTTTCCCCAGTAGTATATCTCTTGCAAAATTATCACATAATGTCATAACTGGAAAGGTGACATTGATGTGACATCCCTGTCATACTCGGACCCATTCATGAATAAACTCTGTGTGGTCCTCTATCCACCACACTGTCAAGGTACTCAGCAGGTCCAGCGTCATGAGCAGCCCCCGACCTGAGCCTTCATAACCGTATCTACATAACTTCCAACTCCCACCTCCTCACACATAACCCTTGGCAACCTGTCATCTATTTCTAACATTTTGGCATTTATAGAAATGTTATATAAAAAGGATTATATAGTATGTAATTGTTAGGGCTTGACTTTTTCAACTCAAGATAATTCCCTGGAGATTCACTCAAGTTGTGTGTGTATTAATAGCTAGTACCTTGTATTACAGGACAGTGCTCCATTGCATTATGTACAAGAGTCTATGTAGTCATTCATCATCAGTAGAACATCAGGGCTGATTCCAGCCAGCCTAATACAAATAAGGTTATTAACATTCCCATACAGGTTTTTATGTAAGATAAGTCTTTTTTCTCTCTGTGGACTACATGTCGAGGAGTACAATAGTTGGCTCATATGGTTATTACATGTTTATTTATAAGAAACTGTCAAATTATATTCCAGAATCACTGAACTATTTTACATCCCCACCAGAAATTTAAGTGACCAATTTTGTCTGCATTCTCATCATCACCTGGTGTCACTATTTTCTTATTTTAGACATCTTAAGAAGAATTTTTCAAATCTCAATGTAGTTTTAATTTGCATTTTCCCATGACTAATGATATTACACATCTTGTCATGTGTACTTTTCTATTTGTATATTCTATTCCATAAAATGTTTCTTCATGACTCTTGCCCATTTTTGAATGGATTGCTTTGTTCTGTTTTTACTATTGAGTTCTAAGTGTTCTGTAGATATTCTAGGTGCTAGTATTTTGTCAGATATGGTTTTATGATACAGTGATTATATATAGGTTAACAAAAAAATTAATGAAGCAACAACTGAATAAAGGAAAAATATAAACATAACTATGGCCAGAGATTTTATTTTCTCTCTCTGTATAGGGAAAAGATCAATATAAAATACTTGGAAAGAATGCAGAAAATGTAAACATTGCTATCAATCAATCTGACCTAAATGACATACACAGACTGCTCTACCAAGTAAGAGCCAACAAGAAAATGAGAGAAGTCACAAATTAACAAGTATCAGAAATTAAAAAGTAGACACCACTATTGACCTCATGGACATTAAAAAGGATAACAAAAGGTCATTACAAACACCACTATGTCTACAAAGGTGATAATTTAGATGAAATGAAACAATTTCTAAAAAGACACAAATTACCAAAACTTGAACAAAGAAAAACAGGTTATCTGAATAGATCTATATTTACTGAAGAAATTAATTCAATAACCAATAATCTTCAAAGAAAAACAAAGCATCAGGTTTGGATGATTTAATTGATCAATTCTATCAAACTCGTAAGAAAAAATTATTCTAAGTATCTGCTCTTCCCTCCAGAAATAGAAGCGGGGCACTCCCTACTGTATCCCATGAAAACTAAGATTGCCTGAATTAAAGCCAAATCAAATAGACATCCCCTCAAAAGGAAAATGATCAATATTGTGATGAACACACAAATAAAAGTTTTGAATGAATACTAGCAAATTAAATTTAACAGTACACAAAAACAGTCAGTGACTAAGGGGATTTATTGTAGGTGTGCAAGTCTAGTTCGACAATTGAAAATAGGTTAATACAACCCATGATATCAACAAGTTACACAAGAAAAATCACGTGACCATATCAAAGACGATAAGACATATGACAAAATCCAATACTGTCATGATAGAAATGCTCATCAAATTAGGAGCAAAAGGAAACCTCTTCAATATGATAAAGAATATCTGCAAAAACCACTGAGAATATTGTACTTAATAGTGAAAAACTAGATGCCTTCCCCTTAAGATCAGAAACAAGGCAAAGATCACCCTCATCACTCATATTCAGCATCATACAAGCCATCATATTTAATGTAATAAGTAACAAAGAAATAAAAAGTACATGGATTGGGAAGCAAAAAAAGCAGTTTTGCCCTCAAGTGACATAAATTTTTATGTAGAAGATTTTAAATAACTTTTAAAACAAAACAAAGAACTACCTCCTAGAACCAATAAGCAACTATAACAAGGTTAAAGAATACAAGTTAATACACAAAAGTCAATTACATTCTTATACACCAGCAATAAACAATGGGAATTTAAAAATCTAAAACAATACCATTTATATTACCATTTATATTTCAAAAAGTGAAATATATACATACAAAATTTATCATAATATGTACAGAATCTATAGAAAGGTAAACACAAAATTAATTAAAGAAAGCGAAGAAAATCTAAATAAATGGGGAGCAGTGCCATGTTCGTGGAAAGGAAGACTCAATATTATGCTGTCAGTTTTTCCTCATGAATTATACAGATTTAATAAAAACGCCCCCCAATTCAATCAGGTTACATGTGTTTTGTGAATAACAAACCGATTTTAAAATTTCAATGGAAAGTCAAAAGACACAAACTAGTAACACAATAACGAAGAAGAACAAAGTGGAGAATTGATACTACCCACTTTTAAGACTTCCTATACATCTATAGCAATTGAAATCACGTAGTGAAAGAACACACAAGTTGATCAAGAGAACAGAATGGAGTCCAGAAATAGATTCATATAACTATACATAAGTATAGCCAACTAATCCTTGGCCAAGGACAAAAGATAATCCAATGTAGAAAGGATCATCTTTTCAACAAGTGGTGCTGGAAAACTTGCATATTTATACCCCAAAATATTTAGACACAGGCCTTATCCTTTTCACCAATTATTGCTCAAAATCAATAGTAGACCTAAATGTAGAACACACAACAATAATGTTTGTAGAAGAAATAGGAGAAAATGGAGATGCTCTTGGGTTCAATCATGAGTTTTTAGATATAGCAACTAAAGCACAATCCAGGAAAGAGGAAATGGACACAGCAGCCTCCACCACATCTGCAGGGGTTACATTCTAAGACTCGTAGTGAATACCTTAAACCACGGATAGCACCAGAGCCAATACATGCGTACCATGCTTTTTCTCTGTGCCCTGAAGCATTGCCACATAGGACCAGAGTTGGTCCGCCCTTTCGTGTTTTACATGCTGGTACCTCCTAGTACTCTTACACTTTGGGATCGTTATTAAATAAAATAAGGAACAGTCGATCTGATCACCAAGTTATCTATTCAGAGACTAATGGTGAATAGGGAGCACATTGTGGAGATAGTCTCAGGCTACTGACAGTGGGAAGTGGCAGGATTTCATCACACTACTAAGAATGTTGCATAATTTAAAACTTATGAATTGTTTATTTCTGGAACTTTCCATTAGATCTCAGTTGACTTCAGGTAATTGAAACCTAAGAAATAAAAACAATGGATAATAGTGAGCTACTTCTTTGAACTTATTAAAATTAAAAACTTTGGCTTTATGAAAGACAGATATTAAGTAAATGCAAAGATGAGCTACACAGTGGGAGAAAATATTAACCAAATTCCTAACCGCTAAAAGACTTGTATTCAAAAATCTACAAAGAATACTTAAAATGCAACAATAAGGAAACCATCACCCCAGTAAAAAATGGACAAAAGACATCTCATCTAAAATGATATACAAATGAAAAGTATGTAAAACTATGCTTAAAAGTATGTTATCAGTGAAATGCAAATTTAAACAACAGTGAGATAGCACTAAATATCTATTACAATGGATAAAATCCAAACAATTGATAATAAGAATTCTGGCAAGGATATAGAAGTACCAAAACAATTAACTTGTTTTGTTTGTTTGTTTTGGATTTTCTTGTTGCTCGGGTTGGGATCATTAGTCTTCTGCAAGTTCCTTCATACAGATAACAGGATGGCATGATTTTCTTTTCACTGTGTTGAACTGAAAGCATTACTTTAAAGTTTTAACTCATTTGATGATACACATTTTGAAGAAATTCCTTTATTTCAAATGATGTAAATCACTTCCTATAATTAAAATATATTGTATATGGTAGTAGCTATTATTTCAAAATCAAGTTTACCTTTTCTAAGCAACTAATACTAACTAGTAAATGATCTTTTATGGTCACTGTATATGACACGTAATGAATTGAGCAGTAGCGAGTAAGACCACCCATACTGTGTTATTGAATAATGTTTCCGTTCAGGAAATTCAGCAAACGTTTATTGACTGTTGACTCTATGACATTATTCCCAGGAATATTTATAACCCAACCATGAAAACAGAACCACTCACCTTGTCAGTCTTACTGCTTTCAAATAGCATGAACAGACAGACACGTCTTCTCTGTGAGCTCCAGCTCCACCTCTGCCCTGTATATTTACCCTTTCATTGCACAGGTTAGGTGTAAAGCCTCTACTTCCCACAGCATTATGCATTCTGCAGCAATAGATCTTCTTAAGCAAAAATGCATTCAAGAAATTGGAGAGCAAATTTAAAACAAACTGTATTTCACCCTTCATGTTACCTGTGCTCTCATTTTCTGGATTAAGAAAGAAGAGAGCAACAAAGATTTAACTTCTGTACACTTCACTAAGTCTTATTCGTATGTATTTCTCAAGGCTGGACATATGCATATAACAAATAAACCACTTTTCCTTTGTAACGTTTTTAGTCTGGAAATATGACAGAAGGCAAAGGTCATCACTCTAAGGGTACAATTATTATGCAACGTAAAAAAAAGAAACAAAAACCCACACCAATGAAAACTAAAGTCCCCCACCCCAAAAACATCCTCTTAGAAGAAAGAGTGTAATTTAATGAGGCAAACATGTAGAATTCAAAAGTTAGCTATGGAGTGTTTGAAATAAACAATTTTGGGCAAATGCTTAACTTCAAATTGAGTCTTTGTCGATCTATACAATGGGAAGAGCAGCAACCACCCGTAGCACTGTTAGAAGCTCATTCATTACCAGTCTTGGTTACTTGAAGACAGAGAATAATCTCCAAGATAAACTTCGGTTGAATTTTTTTAAATAATGGGAGAAGTCAAAGTTCTATTACATTTACCTTCAATCACTTTGGAAAGCTGCCCTTTTTTATTATATAGAAAAAAGAATGTTACATAAATTTTTGTATCGATCAGATGTGTTTTCAAACATAAGAAGCTTCCGTGTTGAGGGGCAACTTCCTGTAGAGGAAAGATGGAAGCTGGTGTAACCAGCTCCATGTCTCTGGGTTCTTGCCCTGAGGCAGATGAAGATTGAAGCATCAGGACGACAGGACACAGCAAACAATGGGGAACAGACCAGATGCAGTTTATTAAAATGAACAGAGAAAAGCCCTCAACAGAGGAGGGGGGCAGGAGGACACCAAGGAAGCCCTTGAACATTTATAATTATTAGTATGTCTTTTTAGCCTCATTGAGCCATAGGAGTGATGAACTACAGGTGTAGATAGAGACTGTCAGCAGGAGCCAGTGTAGATACTGGACCTCCCTTGTATATTCAGCTTAAATTATTATTATATTTGATATATTTTGTTGGTTATACTTTTCTGCTGGGTGTTTAAGACCAAGTTAAAGTGAGACCTGTATTAATCAAAATTAACCTCCTGCTATATGTTAAGGATTAGCTTAGAAGTCAATTTTTATAGACTATTACCAGATAACAGTTATAAAGTTTTATAGGGAAAATATGAAATAAGAAGCAAACGGAACACTTCAGCATAACAATTATGCTGAGATTATTATGTTAAGAACATTGAGGCTTTTATCCCTGAAAGTGTATTTAAATTTTATTTTAATATAGAATACCTTATCTTAGAAAAGAGCTGTAGTTGTTAGACAGGATATTTGTTTACTAACTTTTTTTATTATAAAGCCAAGTTTAAGGCCATGTCTTTTTATTTTTTAAACTTATATTTGGAGAAAAAAATCAGTATTTTTTCTTAAATCAGCCCTAAATTTATAGAATAAAACCTAAAGATGCCGTTTTGGGGACAGACATTGAGTTGCGCATAATCATTTAAAATGTCTTTAAAATCTCCCTTGTGTACTTTTGGAGAGAGAAGGGAGAAAGAAAAGGGAGAGTAAATATGAGATCCTGCATAGGTCCCTGAGGTGGGCTGTGTGAGCGACCTGCCTTACCTTGGGATCACACCCTATGTGCCATCCACCCCAAACTGAGGTTGGGCCATAGCCTGCCTCACTTTTTGTCAAGACTAGTCTAGGCATCTTTGCCAGTCATACAGAGATCTGTTATTCACAGCCAGAACAAGTATCCTTGTTCCTGACACACAGCTACTTTAATTTTCATCAAGAGATCAGGAAGGTGGGGAAAGGAAGTTGTACACAGCAGCTAGGCTTTTACTTAAAAACTGACCCTAAAGATTTTTATATCTAGGTACCTGTGACATGTGTAAGTAACTTGTAAAAAGTTTCAAAAGTTTGGAGATGTCACTTAGCAACTATAAATCACATACTGTTATAACACAATTCATAATTATAAAAAGTTTTATCACCACAAACAACTTGTAGTATAAGATGTTTTTCAGCTTTACATCATTGAATGATTGTACACTTGAAAGACACATATATACACTATAATGTGAGGTTATCAAAAATTAGCATCACAGGTATATAAAAATCTATGTGTGTGTTTACTTAGAATTTAGATTTTTTAACTGGTTTACAGGGTGTAATTGCACTGATAAGAATTAAGGAACATCTTTAGAAGTCTTGAAAATCTATGTAACAGTACAGCTGACCACAAATAGACTTATTACCCAATATACAAGTGTGACTCATTTATACCATAACAAAATAATTGTTCAATCAAAGCCACTAGATGTAAATCAAGCTTTAAATGGTAGGACCAAACTTAAAGAGATGTCAAATTTTGATCTTTTTATAAAGTCCAGATGTATGTTACATAAAACACCTATCACTTACTTTGTATGTATTAAACTTATCTAGTTTTAACTTTACAAACTTAACTTTCAAGCTTAGATTTATAGCATATCTTGTTTTTAGATATACAGGTTATGTTATAAACTAAAATAACAGTTGTTTATTTAACCAATTATAAGCTGATTATTGTAAACATTTTATAAGCCAACATTTAGTTTAACTCTTAAAACTTAGTTTTAGTAATAAAAAATTCAGCAATGAAAACCCAAGAAACTGTCTTAGTATAACACAGAGCGTTTGGTTGCTAATCCAGTTTTATAAGTTTAACCAAGAGCATTTTAATATTTTAAGAAAGCCTTATTGTTCTAGATGTAGAGAACTTAACCTTTTAATTGTAACCAACTTAAATATATTATATTTAATGGCATTTGTTAGGGGGTATCACTGTAAGACTCTGGGAAAAAACCAGAGAAGCCCCTTAAGTGGATAAAACTGAACAAATTAGTTCAGGCAGCTGCTGTTTTATTCACAGAGGAGAATCTTGGCTAGCAGTTTTTCCAAGCCCAAAGGATTGCCACTTATTTATCTTAATAATCATTTTAGATAAGTTATGAGAAAAAATTATAGCAGTTAACACTTTTTTAAAATTACATATATTATCTTCAACTAAGGAAAAAATCTTAAGTTATTGTACAAAGACGACAATAGGTCTTGTATTTAGAAAACTAATTTTTGATATTATATTGATCAGCTAACAACCTGGATGGGAACATGTCACCAAGTTTAAAGACATCTTTAGTCTTATAAACTGATTTAAATTAGCTCACTGTTAAGCTATGTGAATCAAAAAGCATTTGTGCTAATATCATAAGCATCTACTTATTTATAAGCTAACCGAAATTGACATACAGAAACATCCATATTAATATAAATTATATATAACCTTTATGTTATCAGACTATAATGCTTTTATATGTAAGTCCCATGTATGCTTTAAGCCTATTTGCCCTCATTCTTTAATGTTTTAAGTGGATTTGGCTATCTCTAAAAACCTAGATAACCAGTTTTTTTATGGAAGGCCCAAAAAAACCAAAAGTTTACAGTAGCAAAAATAGAAGAAAAATAAAATTAATATGAGCTCAAAAAGCTTTAACAAAACAGTTGTATGTACCTTAATCAGTTTAAATGGGCCGACAAACACAGAACACAAAAAACAATCACTTTTAAATCACAGTGCACTCTTGGTGTATTGACCAACTTGAGCTATGATAATCGGTTACAGATTTATAACTATAAGTAGACTAGTCAGAACTTTTTTTAGGGGTGACCAGTGAACTCAGAGATATCTTGTAGTAAGCTAATGCCAGTAAGAGAGAGAGAGGAAAAAAAACCCATTTATATTGTAAAAGCAAGAACTGCTTAAACAAAAGTTAGACTGATGGTTTATCTTAATTTTGGAATACTCATTACCACAATGCAGGCCCCCTCAAGGCCTCTATACTACAGCTACTACAGCAAACTGTTCCTCGGACAGCTATTCCCCTATATTAAAGTTCCTATGGTAAACTGTTCATTTTCTAGCTGTTTCTCTCTATTACAGATGCTACAGTAAACTATTTTTGATAGAGGATAAGGGGAAGCTCAGGGCTTCCAAGTTTAGTGGAGTTTGTTTATTTGTTTGTTTGTTTGTTTTGTTTTGGGGGGTTGGGTTTTTTTTTTTTTTGCAAGATAGGTTAGGAGATAAGGGCACCACTTTATATCACTGGTAATTCTCTCTTTCTCCATATCTTCGTCCACGACAGCAAGAAAATGGATCCGTGCACCACAGAGTGGGTCGTCTTCCAGGGAAGGTGTGCCCTGGGCCTGATCTTTGTGGTAGATAGATGGGATTTGAGTTGAAAAATCTTGAGGGTGAGTAACAACAGAAATTCCTCATAAGGTTATTCCTTAACCAGATCTCCAGGAGGGAAGGATGATGGTACCAAGTGGCTTTGGTTTAGAGAAGTAGTTGGTTTATCCCTCAGAGTCTGAAGGGAGTGTCAAGGGAGTTCCAAAACTAACTCTCTGCCTGAGCACTGCCTGGTGTCAGAGAGTTAGAATAACATGCCTGGGGGTTGGGGGGAGTGACTCTCCCTTAACTTTGACCTTTGTCCTAGCAAATTTTCCTCAGTGAAATTAGGGGGTCATTTGTTAGATTCTAGCTCTGTGAAAGTTGGTGCAGAGGCCCAGATACTAGGGACATTGGAAACCAAGCCTGAAATGTGCATTAGGATCCTAATCTGTTCCTGGCCTAGTTTATCTACCGAGGTATCTCTGATGAGGGAGACCTGTCATAGTAGCAGAGAGAGAAATGTCCAAACCAGAGTACCTGCTGTTTCCTAGAATGTAAAAAGGACAGAAAGAGAGTGTGTGTTAAATAACAAACACATATTTCCAACTGAAAAACTATACAAGCCAAACTCTCTCTACTTCCTGTGCAATACTACCATAGACTATATAGAGAAGTACCCATATTTCTGAGATGTACAGAACCAAACCAATTGCATCCTGTGCTCTGTTAGTATGTTTGAACACACGTGTTTCCAGTTTATATAAAAAATAAGAAGTACATATTAATTATTTTGGGACTCAAAATATAGGTGTCTCCAAAATCTGTCTGCCATGGAAGCTGTGGTAAACTTTGCTCTATGGCAGTATTGTACAAGGGAGAAATCAGCAAGACGGCTTCAAGACACCTCTCAAAGGACGAATATCTACTGCTCATATATCTAATTATTCTTTAAGAACACAAACTAGGGCCTAATATTTCTCCCCATAAATGGAATCTCTTTCACCAAATGCACTTCTATTCAAGTATTTTGAAAAGTGTCCTTTAAGTCATATTCTCCTGAATCTAGTCTCTCAATAGGCCCTGGATTTCTTAGTCATTAAACTCTAACAATTTGCTTGACCTCTGTAGTAAATTAAAGAAGGATAAGTTCTTCGATCATTTCCTCCTTTGGAGAGATTCCCCTCCCCTTAAACAAGGCAGCTCACTAGGCAGACAAATAGAAGAGGCCTGAAGGGAGAGTGTGCCAGCTCCCAATGGCCTTCAGAAGACTGTAGCTCCTGCCTCCATACAATGGAGCCCTGAGCAACTAGATGAGAAACTTGACCATGATATCAGAGAGACCAGGAAGACAGGCACAGAGATATAAGAAGAGGGACCCAGAGACACCCTGCCTCCTAGCAGTCTGCACCAGCGTGCCAGGTAGAAAGCAACACTGCCTCGGGCCCTCTGTCCTAAATGCCACTGAGTAGCCCCCATCATAACAAACTCAAGGCAGGAGGGTCACAAATTCAGGCCAGAAACTTGGAGAGACCTGGTCTCAAACTAGAGACATAAAAAGAACTGAGGGAGCTACACACTCCCTGACTTCATTTCTCAGTACTACAAGAAAGAAGGAAGAAAGGAGAGAGGGAGGAGGGGAGGGAGAAGATAGAGTTGAATTTAATCTGACATCATTTACTCTTCACAAACCTACCCTATAAAATTAATTATGAAAGTTGCTAAAGATTGAAATCAAGTTTGCCCGCCTCTGTTTAATAAATTCTGCCTCCCTCATTGTTCTTTTTGAAAATTAGAATGTCTTCCAATTCCCTTCCTGTCTCTTCCACATTTCCTCGGGAGATTGTCCCAGCTCAGTCCATCTCTTCCTTTTAAATCCCCTTGGTGCCCGTGGAAATACAAAGCACAAATCAAACTTGTCTAGAGCTTCCAGGTGCTCTTTGTCGATTCTTCCACCAGGCTACTATGAAGCTTGGTTTCCGCTACTTGGAAGCAACACTTACTTTTTTCCCTTTTCAGTTGAGTGTTATTCTCCTTGGTAGAGCAGACAGGGGCAAAACAGATACGGAGTTTTGCTTTCCTGTGTCTCTACTTGAAGCTACAGACATATTTGTATCTGAATCTCTTTCTCTTATCTAAGATGCCTTTGATATTTCCTAGCATGCGTGAGTAGCTCCATCCCAGTATCACTTAATTATTTTCCCGTATGGCTATCCATTACCTTACTATTTGATGCCTCTGGTATTTTTAGCTTTCAATTAAAAACAGGTCTTAGTTTTCAGTTAAAAACAGTAACCGCCTTTTAAAAAGTAGATCTTGTGCTGGGGTGTTTCTCAGTTCTAGAATGCTTGCCTAGTGTGCACAGGGCCTTGAATTTGATCCCCAGCACAGCCCCAGAATAGAATGGAATGGGATGGGATGGGATGAATAGAAAAAATGTGGATCTTGCTCTCCCAGCCTCAACTTTAAATCTTTTGAATGGTTTCCCCTTCCTCTTAGAATAAAGGTGGTGTTTTCCTAAAATCACCTGGAGGCCATCTCCCCTATGCCTTACCACACATTCTCACTCTACCACAGCACACAGAGCGATCTCCTCTCCTACTCACCATGTGTCTGTGTGCACACTGTTCCTCTGACACGGGGTCTTCCCTTCTCTCCTCACCAGCTCCTGTCATCAGAAGCTCTCACAGGCCCTCTGCTGCTGTTTCCTGATCTTGTCAACTTGATATTTTGTCTTTGTTTATGTCCTTACAGCAGTCCCCTTTACCTTCAGACAATGTCCCCCAAGACCTCCAGCAGTGCCTGAAACCATGGAGAGTACTATACCCCATGTATATGATCTCTGTCTCTCTCTCTCTCTCTCTCACTCCACCCTCAAAGTATCTTACTGTACTGTACTCTGCCTTCTGCTCATGATGGTGTGAGATGATACAATGCTGATGTGTAAAGTAAATGGGTGTTGTGATGTGGTGTCAGGCTACCATAAGACATCAGAGTTACCTGAGTACAGGCACTTACTACCATAATAGTCAGTCTGATAGCCAAGATGGCTGGCCAGCGACTAACACACAGGTAGCATACACAGCATGGATACACTGCCCAGCAATGATTTGTGTGCTAGGAGGGATAAAGTGAAAAATTAGGAGGTTTCATCATACTACTCAGAATTTAAAATTTATGAATTGTTACCTCTGAGATTTTCCATTTAATATTTTCTGACCATAGTTGACTATAAGGAAGTGAAACTGAAGAAAACAAAATCCTGGATAAGCGGGTATTTTGTGTTGAATTAGTTTCTGGCTCTCCAGCCACACCTGAAACTTCACAAGAAAAGTCACCATAGCAAATAGTACACTGTAGACACTGAGTACATACATATTTGTTGACTGAGTAAATAATCAAGAACACGTTTTTGTTTTCTAATCATTTTTATGTCTATAATTTTATTAAAATTTTAATAAACTAATATGCATTGAGAAACTCCAAGAAGAGAACACAGAATATAATGAATCTCACACAAATTTGACCTTTGAGCCATTTATTGTACGTATGAATTATTTCAGAGAAAAAGCACTTGAAGGGAAACATGTTGGAAATGAATCTTTATACCTGATGAAAGCAGAGATTTTGAAAAATGGTTACCGTAATCATAAGAGATAAATTTGATTCTTTGGGATACTCTAAATGATAAATCTTACTATCTAAAAATAATGAAATACTTCCCTTTCTGGTGGCCTTTCCTTATTTTTCTTTTCCTATTACAATGGCTAGCATTTCCTGGAAAATATTAAGTAATGAAATCTACTTAATAATGAAAATCTCCTTATTCATTTTCTTGCAAATTTGTTTAATTCTTGGCTTTTTAGTCACATATATTGCACATTGAGCACAGTGATTTTTTTTCTTTAGAACAGATACACTTTTTTCAATGTCTTCTTAACTAGGTTACACGTGAGTTTTTAATTGAATTCATGTAGTTTCTATGTTTTGCTAAATATCTTTTGGACATTTGTCAAGAAATTACATGATTTTCCTTCTTCCATATACTAATAATGGTAAAGAACATTTGTTCCTCAGTGACAGAAAAGGAGCTAGATGTTTTATATGTACTTCATTTAATTTCTGAACAATTATATTACTTAAGTGCACTCTTTCATATTCCTTTTCCAAATAAGGAAATGTGTCGGAATAGGTTTAATACCCAATGGCAGGTAAAGCCAGACTATGAAGTTAAAGCTGGCCTTAGAGAAGACTTGACATCCATAGGAATGGGATGAATTACATTATTAATTTTCTACCACTAATTGCATTGTTAATATTGTGTGTTTTAACTTTCTAGAGCTTAATTTAGAACTTCTATATTCAGACACTTACAATTTTTTATTTTTGTCTTTTTATTCTTGATATGCTTCACATATTTGATATCAAATATAACATATTTGCAAAAGAAACCAGAAACAATTTAATTACTTTAAGATAATTTACCATAGTTTATAATTCATATTTTCCCCTCCATGTAGTAAGTTAAAAACATCCTGGGTGGTAAATCTTCAACGGTTTGTTTCAGGGTCTTCCAAAGTTATTTGCCTGTTTATGAATTTTCGCATTTCCTAAAATATAATTTTAGGAATTTATATTTTCCAATAAACTATTCATTTTTATGTAAATTTTGGTTCATAAACAAAGTTGGATGTTGCATTCGATCTTCTAGCTGTTTTACTATGAAACCATTTAAGCACAAGAGACTTGAAAGGGGGTTGGGGATTTAGCACAAGTGTTAGAGCACTTGCCTTGCAAGTACAAAGCCCTGAGTTTGATCCCTAGCACCTCTCCCCCAAAAAAGAGAGACTTGAAAGAATAGTAACATAAACACATATACATCCACCAACTCAATTTACAAATGTATATGTTGAATATTCTTAACCTAGTATATTTACTGTTTCTCTAAACAAATTGCAAGCATTGGATAGCTTCATCAACAAACAATTTAGTATGTGTCTCCTTAAGAAAGGCAATACCTAAGAAAATTGATGATGATTCCTAATATTGTAAGTATAAGGTTTATATTCAAATTCTCCCTCCCATACCAATGAAGTCTTAAAAGCATTAAGAAGAAATACATTCCAACCAATGTTTTCTGTTGTGAATCATTAAATACATCTCTGTGGTCCCTTTTAATCTAAATATGTCCCTATCTCCCTCTTTATTTTCTTCATGACACATTCTTTAGGAAGAGCTAAGTTTTGTCCTGTTTTCCATATTCTGGTTTACCTGAAAGTGTCCCATATACTGGACTTATCTAAATACATTGTTTAACTCGTTCTTACATTCCACATATTTTCCTTACACTTGAAGTTAGAACTGATGGGTGGTTTAGTTCAGGTTAAACATTTTTGGCAATAATATTTCAGAGGTATTGAAACATCGAAACGTATAAGGAGGCACATGATATCAGATTGTCCATGCTTTATTGATGGAAAGTTTAATCATTTTTCAAAGTACTTTTTTTCATTTTAAATTTAGAAAATGATGCATTGAGTGGGCTAATTTGTAATATTATCATCTAATTATGATCCTTGCCTGAATAAAGTACTACAAATGGAGTTGTAAAAAGATACGAGATTCATATATAGAGATTCATATATATTCATATATACATATCTTCAGAATATACGTATATACCTGTATGTATATTCATATGTCATTAATATGCATATATGTACATTCTGAGTATATTTATGGTCATGAATTTCTATGAATCCATTTTTAAATCAGAGTTACTCATCTTATTGTTTAAATTTTTTAATAAGGGTTACTTTTAACTAGTTATTATTTTTGACTCCCTAATCAATCTGTGAACACTTTCTTAATTGCTAACTCAAAAAGAGTCCAGGCTCATCTTCTACTTTCTCTGCCCTAGACCTTGGATTAACTACTCTTCAAGAAGCCCCAGTCCTTTTCAGGAGAGGATTTGGGGTGTAAGGGATGCTCCATGCTGTGAATTCTCAGTGTTTGCAGACCTGAGCAGTAAGAAGGTGTTGGGAGTAGACAGACAGATGATGGGTGGGCAGATAGGTAGACAGATACATACACACTTAGCTATATAGATGCAGAGATACAGAGACAGACAGGTAGATATCTATACATACACCTAAATTGGTCATAACATTGTTTTTATTATTTAATGTATGTAAACTACTTAAAATTTGCTGCCAACATTGCTACTAAAAATAAACTTACTGAGTCAAAATTAAGACTGCTTGTCAGTTATTGTTTTATTTTTTAAGAATATTTTCCAATAAGCCTATAGAGTACAGTCCTATGACCAAATGTCACTTGAAATAGTTCAATAGAATATAGTATTAGTGTCATTTGTTTCTGCTTCCTTTCTATTTAGCTTCCTTTTCCTTTGTTTACTTCTCTTCTAAAAATTCATATGACTTACAAATCAAAACCAGATCTCATTTCCTTCTCCATCTTATTTTTGCTCCTTTCTTACACAAAACACAGCACCACTACTCCATAATTTGCAAGCTACCTTTTCCATCCTTCACATTTTCCTGTGAAAACGAGCACCAAGAGACCATTTTTGTTCCTTTTCGAGCAACCTAATACTCCAAATTGAGCTACCCAGCTATTTGTAGACCCTGAGTTTGCCTCTGATATTCTATTCACAAAACTGCATGACCTGCATTCGAGTTCATCCATATTTGTGGAGGGGTTATCTGCAAGGTAGATTCTTGGAGGGCTTTACTGAGCAAAAAGGAAAGGCATGTGTGAGTTTGGTAGACAGTGACAGGTTATCGCCATAAATTCTGTGTATATGAGGGTGCTGATTTCCCAATGTGTTCTTGAATTTAGTTATTTTGCCAATCTAATGGGAAAAATTAATCTTTCTGCAGTTTTAATTTGAGTAAAGTTACAATTTTTATGCAAATAAAGGTATTAAGGATTCCTTTGATATTTGTGTATTTTATTAACTATCTTTAATATTTAATAAGACAAGTGTTTATATACCAACATATTTTCTGTTTCCAGTTTTTTGAAATTTATTGAGACTTTCTTGAGATTTTATAACTTGATTAATATTGGCAAATATTTCATAACCACTGGAAAAGAAAATGCATACTACCTTAAGGTAACAGAACTCTGTAACTTACCAATTACCACTCTAACATCCACTGCTCCCTCAGCCGCATGACTGCTGGGGCTCATCTACCTGTGCCAGGGCCTTTGAATTGGCTGTTCCCTCCACCTGGGCTACTTTTCCCACTTGTCCCATCATTCGTCACCTCCTTGCTTTCAAGTTCTCCTCAAGTGACAACTTCGCAGTGACAACTCCCCACCCATCAGATTACAAAATCTACCCTCACTCAACACACCTCATCCCTTTCTGCTCTACTTTTTTTCATTTCATTTATTATTTTCTAACATCCGTACATTTTACATATTTGTTCTCCCTCTAGGGTGTATAACTGATGAATGGAGAGATCGTTGTTTGCTTTCTGTCTTACTATGTCCCTGGCGCCTAAAACAGACTTAGTAAATACTTTTCTCAAGATTCAATGATTTTAATCAAATTGGATTTATGCCTCAACTTTCTCTGATTATCCATATATTTTAATTCTAAAAGTAAGCAGGTTTATATTTAATGTCACAATTGATTTTTTGGCATAGAGACATTTGTTTTCAATTGGCTTTATTGTCCTTTGTGTTCTATTGTGTGGACGTTTGCGCAATGGTGTTTTTATATTTTATTTTTTATTAGTACATGTTTGCAGTACATGATAATTACATTCATCACAGGGGATGTGTACTTATACATAGCACATTTTAATTCATTATTTTTTGTCCCCTTCCCCTCCCCACCCTCCAACTCTTCTTTCCCTCCACATTTACAAAAGCTCCAGTTTTGTTTTTTCTTTCAATTCTTTTTTTCCTTAAATCCCTTTTCCTTTCCTTTTCGCCTTCTCCCCCATCTCTTGTTCCTCTTCCCATTTGAACAAGTTTTTCCTGTTTTCTAACATTTCTCCCCATGGTGCTCCTTATATATACCTTGGTTTTCCACATAAGTGAAGTAATGTGATATTTAAACTTGTGTGTCTGATTTATTTCATTTATTTTAATTCCTTATTACATACATGAAGTTTACAAATCTTGTTTGTATTTCTGAAATTGATTCACTACATTTACTGATAAAATATACTACATTTTTATTAAATTCAAGAAGAAAATAGTGGTTAATTATTCTGGAGGACTTATCCATAACCTTTTCTCATTTTTCTCCTTATGAAGTGAAATTGTTTTGGATCTTTGACTTTTTCTAATTTTAAAATTGTGAATATCGATATATAGCCAACATGGAGCATGTCTTCCAAAATTAGGTTTAGTTTTGTTCTTAGAACTTTAATGACCACAACAGTTATTCTACTGTTACATGCTTATATGCACCAACTCCTCCCCACAAACATTATCTAGCACTCATTTTATTCCTGTTCCTTTTAAAATTCATGTCATAGTTATCCGTACAATTCTCACAGTTACCTTTTTTTAAAGAAGGACAATGGGACATTAACTTCTCTGCTTCCATGCATCTTTCTGCAGTCTCATCATGGAACAGGTTTTTCTGGGCACCCGCTCATCAGGCAGCATGGTCCGCACCCTGCACCCTGTCCGGGACCACTCTGCTTCCTAGAGAAACCATGACCCCTCCCTGAAACTTGGTCTGCTGAGCAAGCCTCTACTCGCCCTTCTCTCATACACACTGTTTTGATTGTTGTCTTCCAATCTAGATTTTTCGTTTCATTTATTCTCTTCTCTCAACTTCTCCTTTTCCTTCTCGTCTTTCAAAACTCAGTCTTCTGATACGCTGTAGTAGTACCAATAAGCTCTTAGATACAAGGAACCATATTTCAGATCATTGTTTCTGCCCTGAGTATTCTTGTCTCTTTTTTACTTATTCACATTGTTGGTTCTTTCATTCTTTATCCTGAAATATTTCTTCATATACTATTTACATTTTACCTTTGCTTTATTAAGCTCAATTAAAATTCTATCAGCTTATTTCCAGTGCATTTTCTTATTTCATTTGGCTCCTTTTATATTTTTGACTTCATCTAGTTTACCTCCTTGCCTTATCTCCTCATCGTTTGTTTCTCACATGTCCAGACTCTTCTCAGAGTGGGAGAATTGGCCTAAACCTGAGACGCAGAATATTGGCAGCTGTGAAGGAACCTGGCTAGGGAGGGGGATGGGGAGCTCTGGGTCCAGACATGTAATCTGGTCAGGGGCTGACCTCTTGGTTCTTCAGCCTCAGACAGGTTCTCCCTCACATCATGGATCTTCAGCCACCTGGTAAAACTCAACAGGAAATATTGTTCAGCTAACAACCCCACCAGCCATCATGGCGCCTACTCCAGTCAACTCATCTGGGACAATTTCCCCAACACTTCCCAGTGATTGTGAGCATGCCACAATTTTATGCTGAGCATGGGAAATATGCCTGTTCCTGGAACAAGAAAGATGGAGCCAAGCATTCTACAAGGACAAGAGACTGTGGAAGGGTAGAACCCCCAAAGTAAGAGCAGAAGAAATTCTTCAAACAGGACCCTCGCATGAGAAGAACTGACACTATAGAAGCAAAATCCACAGATTTCCATTAGAGATTTTCAGTACAAACTAAACTCAAGTGATTGATGATTGATTGATTGATTTGACATTGAGATGAAATACCTTACATAAAGGAAATTCTCTTTTTCCAGGAAAATTCACGTCTAATGCTTGTGCCACATCATTTGTAAAAGGTAACACTAACCACCACAATATGTTGCGGCAACTGCTACCATACCTGAAGTCTATACCTGGAATCCGTTGCCAGTGGCAGAAGTAATGTTCCACTTGTGAGCCCAGCTCAAGAACCAGGCAGCTTCAATCCAGCTCCCATAAGGCCTTCTGTCCCCTGAACACACCTGGACCAGCCAGCTGGATGATCAGACACACAGCCTGACCATTGCTCCACCCAAGTGAGACTCAGACAACCACCAGCCACAGGAAGGAAGCCCTCCTGATACGCCTGCCTCTGCTTGATCCACCAACCCACTGCACGCCCAGAAGCAAGCCCAGCCACACAGCACAGAGCAGAAGACCCACGCAAATCCAGACTTCAAATGAAGTGTCCGACCTATCAGTTTCATAGCCCATACTCCTGTTTGCCTTGTCCCCTTGGGTGGATCATAGCATTCCTGATTTTCATTAGCATCCTTCGACGCCATTTTACTCCTTGGTGATTGATTTGCAAGACTTCGCTGAATAGCTTGTGCCACCTGTTACCACACTCATTGCATCTAACAGAAGTGTTCAGATTTCAGTATTTGCTCAATTTTTCTTACAGCTCCACCTTGCAGCACGTTCCCTGAAGCCCCCATGCTTCCACAATTACTCCTTATGTTACTTCTGTATTAACAGGGAGACCACTTCATTTGTTTTTCAAGTCATACTATGTTTAAGAATTTTTGAAAGCCTCTCAATCCAAACCACTCCTCCTCACCTCCACCAACATAGGAGAGTCTCCAAACCTGTCAGGCCTTCAGGAGAGGCCACTCCGTGCACACACTGTAACCTAGGCTTATTTCTTTTTCTTTTTTTTTCTTGGTGTAATATATTTAAACAAAACTTGCAGATTGTCCTGGTGGTCTGGCATTTTGGATTTTAAGAACATATTTTGTCTGCTTTGAGGCAAAATAGCTTTATGTCAAAGAGCTCAGATTTGGACCTCAGATTCAGACTTCCCGTGTTCTCACTGTCTGGACTTTGGCAAGTTCAGTAGTCTGTGTCTCTGTTTCCTTGTCTGTAAAGAGAGAATGATAGTAATACCTGTCTCATGGCGTTACTGTGAATACATTAACACCCACTCTGAGAACAGCTTTTAATATATTGTAATTCCTTTATTAGTAATGTTTTATGAACTTTGTAATTATTCACATCAGTCTTTTTTCCAGTATGATTTTCTACAGTTTAGTTTAAAAAG
Source organism: Hystrix cristata (assembly GCA_004026905.1). Classification (NCBI taxonomy): domain Eukaryota; kingdom Metazoa; phylum Chordata; class Mammalia; order Rodentia; family Hystricidae; genus Hystrix; species Hystrix cristata. The sequence goes on along the minus strand of PVJO010006257.1, from coordinate 33,122 downwards.
TTCTAGATATTTATTCTCATAGATAACCTAATACATTGTAACTCAGTAAAAAATAGATGATTAATTGATAGATGACAAATAGATAGATAGACAGACAGACAGATAGACAGGTGGATAGGCAGATGCCCTCAGGTTCTATGTGTGTGCATTCAACCAAAAATGAATCAAAAATATTAGGAAAAAATTATAATTGTTCTGAGTATATACAGACTTTTTCTTGTAATTTGTCCCTAAACCATACAGAATCACAACCCTTGGCATAGCATTTACATTATGTTGCGTTTCATTTTAAGTCTAGTAATCCAGCGATTATTTAACGTATACAGATGGATGTGCATAGGTTATGTGCAAACATGACACCATTTTATATAAAGGACTTGAATGTCTTCAGATTTTGGTATCTGTTGGGAGTTCTGAAACCAATTTCCCAATGATAGCAAAGAACCATCCTATATATATACTGTACATCAACAATAAAAGATTAACCCCACAGATGTTACAAGCCAGTAGCAACAAGCAGAATGTTTAGGAGGGATTATGGTAAAACTGTTTGCTCACAAATATATCTGTATTATCAAATTTCTGAAATGTTTGCTCTCAGAGAAAAGTGCATGCTCTTTGGTTGTTCATCTTGCAGTTTCTCTGAGCCTTCCAATACCATTTCCCTAAGCTGAACAAATTCTCTCTGCTCCAGTAGCCAAGTCCTCGTGGTGCTAAAGGAAGTACTGCAAATAAAATGCATGGGTGGGCAGAAGAGGTATATGGAATGTTAATGTAGACAAATGACATGGTCAGAATTATATCTAGCTGCAATTTAATTAGATTAATTAGATCAATATAATTAGTAGTGCTATATTACCCTGGTTAGGCTTACCCTCTTAGAGACTTGGGTGTGCTCACATTTTCTCCTCTCTCTCTCTCACACACACACACACACGCACACACACAAACACACACACACTTAAAAATGTTTTACAACCTTAAAACATTATAATAGCACATGGAGTACCAATGCAATAACACATCAATTTACCATGAACACACCATTAATAGTGGGAGTTTGTAGGACACTCAAGAGACACATAAAATGCTACCCTACTAGGGAAAATTTTGATAATATAGACTGAAAAATATCCCTACTGTCAAAAAAAGTGCTTATTTCACATTAATTCCAAGTTTAAGTCTGGTCATGATTACACAAAAATGAATTGAACAAACAGGTTCTGGAGTTTACCTAATGAATAAAACAGACTTAGTGTAGCTTGAGTTAAAAACCCTGCAGAAGTCAGCTTTCAAACACTCACTAAATCACGTGTCCCTGGATTGCTGGGCCATCCACTGTACACCTCGCAGATGGCGTGGCTATCAGCATCCCACAACCTCAAGAATGGAGGTGAGGCAAGTTCTCAATCTACACAAGATTGACAGCCAGGCCAGGGGTTCTGGGTCACAGGAGGATAGTATTCTGTCCAACCTCTAATATTTGCTCTTAGTGAATGACACCATCAGCCTCCTTAATTATGAAATCAGACTCCTCATCATGGTTACATCCAGGCAAACTGGAAGAAGATGAAAAGATTCAATGACCACAGTCCCCTAAATCCACCAAACATCAATAGCAGATATTTTGTGAATCTTTGACACCAAGATGAAACAATTATTCTTACAGGTCTCCCAGCCGTCTTCCTGATTGGCCTTTATACAGAGCCCGTAATGTTTGAAAGTGACAAAGTGGCACTACTGAAAGGGACAGAAATTGTAAAACATTAACCAAATGGCTACTATGTTAAGATTTTCCCGATTTTAGAAATGTAAGGAAGAATGAAAATGAGAAAAGAAGAGTCAATTAATTTGCGTAGGCTGAAGTCCACCTTATGCCAGGGCACACCAAAGTCCATTCTGTCAAGATCAGAGGGCAAAGAGGTTCCTCATTTCTCCTTCTCACTCTGCCCTGGACTTTTGGAACTCTCAGGACCCCAGTGGCAGTATCTCCTTATATTGTGGCCCAATTTGTCCTTGAATAAATACTGGCATCTATTTCAAGGAGAAGGCAAAGAAATCTGGTGTTGCTCTGATATTTGTTTTCATCTTGCCTTTCTAAAGCATAAATTAAGAAATTCTGCTAAGTACTCACTTCTGTAGCCTAATCACACTGAATACACTGTGGTTGATGGTGTTTACATACTGCAAACTACTTAACATCTAATATAGCACGGGAAAGATGTGTTTAAATATGTTTGCGTGGCTTGTACTTGTAGATCTCTAAAACAGATTTGAAAAATTATCAAGCATTGCCATCACTATGTTTTTTTGAGTTATAATTAAAATGTATCATTTTAATATACTTTCAATTTTTACTTCAGAGAACATTGAATTGTAACTGAACATTCAAGTTTAAATTAATGTACTCCTTCAAAAAGTAATTCAAGCCACATTTTATCTATAAATATTATAATGTGGCGGTGTGTATGGAACAGAATTTATATAAATATTTAAATGAGCGCATGGGAAATGTTAAAACACTTCCACTAAATTTAAGATTCGAATGGTACATATTCCTTCAGAAAAGGTGACAAACATCAGCTTGTATTTATCCAGAGCTGAGAGCCCCGAATTTGAGGTGCCAGATTCTTTATCTAGGCCCTTTCTATGTCCAGAAGTGAAGCTTTTTCTCTGTCATTACATCCTTAATTACCGTTTTGCTTCCTAGCCGGACCCATCAGATTTTGCTCCTGTAGAATCTTATCTGCAAGGCAGTCAGAAGGCACTGATGGACAAGAAAATGGTTTCTAATCACCAGTTGATAAATACATAATAACTCTGGGTTTTATTGAACATTTATTCTGGAGGAGCAAGTAAACTAAATGAAGAACTAGGGATTTTCTTGTTAGACAAATGTTGACATCACTAGAATTGGGGCTCTTTGGATTGGAAGAGACAGTTATCCCACACGTGCTAGAGTAAGCAAAAGTGGGAACTAGCTGCAGGATTTGGGGCTGTGAGACGGAAATTGACACTACGGACTAGAATCCAAGTGAATTCTAGGCATACGTTCAAATGCCATCAGAATCATCTTGCCAATCTGCATTTTTCTGCCCACCTGAGCTATTCTCATTTCTACAAATGCTTTGCCTGGACAGAAGACATAAATGTTGACCACCTCTCATGCCATCAAGTTTTGAAATCTCTTTTATCTTCAGCCTCAGGAGAATGAAAATGACTGAACTCTCCAACTCCTGGAGAAAGCAGATTTCCATTCTGAGCTAGCCCATCCAGCTTGGGTGGAGGCGCCCATAAAGGGAGTGTACATTCACAGCCAACCCCAGTGGAATACATGACTGGAGATGTAACTCACTCGCAAGCGGAGACTGTTTCCTGAGTAAAGGTGAGTATGACATATACGAGATGCAATCCCCATCCTTTGCTCAAAAACATCCCTGCAAATCCCTATCACCGGTCATTTCCACATGTGTCAGTCAGTTCTCCATGAATGTAGGGAAGTACCTGAGGCAGGCTACTTATGAAGAATGGGGAGGTTTACTCAAGTCACAGTTTTGGATGCTCAACATCCAATATTGGGTGAGAAGCACTATCTTGACCTCTGTGAGGGCAGTAAATGGCAAAGGCAGGGTCGTGTTTTACAGTGAGCTGTCATTTCTCTAGCCTAAAAGCAGAGAGAGAGAGAGGACAAGTGGGTCCTCAGAATCCCTTTGGAAGTTGTACCCTTGATAGATCAGGCAGCAGGCCTGATTTTGTAAAGGTCCATGGCACCTCCCAATAGGGCCACCCCAGGGACCAAGCCTTTGCCAATGTATGTTTGGAGGGATGTTCAATATCCAAGCCAAAGCAATGCTGTTGCACAATTATTCACTAAATTCACTTGTTCAAGGGTGCTACTGAATTGTCAGATCTCTCCTACAGAAGGTCAATACAGTGCTTGGGGCTGCTCTTAGATGGAAAGGAGAGAAATTTTTATTTCAGTTAAGCCATCGGACCACCCATTGCAGAATGCCTAGAAGATGGAGAAAAGTAGTCCTTAATATGTTGGCCTTTTGAGCCAGAGGAAATAGGTGCAAATCCCACACTTTCCCGAATACCACTTACCAGTGTGAGAATTACTAATTGCTTAACCTCCCTGCACATTAGGTTCCCCTTCTGCACAGAAGGGTTCACAGTAGGACTTTTCCTATAAGGTGGTTTGACTTAGTAATTTGTAAAGCCATTAAAATCCGTGTCATGCAGATAGATAGTTCTATATTTTTAACCCTTACTATTCCAAGTCAGCAGTTTATACTAAATTTTATTTTTAAGGAAATTGAGAACAATTACTTATATAAATATGGTTTTTGCATCTGATTTTCAGGAAGCAGAATGGGTGGTGGAAAGGCAGTCAGCATCCAGACATGTCTTTGTCCCTCACACTCCATTGTTTCCTAAACTAGACAATAATACTCAGATACAATTATTCACCAGAACACACAGAAATAGCCATTCAAATGCAGTCTCGACCCTGGAACATATAATATGCTACATTGGAAGAAATACCTCCTAGGACAAAGAAAATAAGCTTAGTATTGAGTAAAAGCTCTGGTTAAATTTAGTGGCTGGAAACTCCTTAAACTCCCTACTCGTGACCTCCTAACTTCTAGATGGAAGGAAATGATGACATCAAGAAATCAGCAAGAGTCAAATGGTTGTTGAAGAAAGTAAATTATTTTATGTGTGTAATATAGTCACAGTATGGCATCTGTTTTGCAATAGATAGCCAACAAATGCTAACTCTCATTACTATACTTTGTTTTTTTCCCCCTTCAAAATGACCCTTACCTAGAAGAAAACGAAGAGAGAAAGGGGGTGGTAGCTTTCTAATCCCCAAGGGGGCAAAAAATTGCAATTCAGTCATTTTAATACTCTCAGAAAATAGTTAACAGCCATCACTTAGGAAAAAGAGCGGAGACTATGCTGGCTCCAGGTGGCAGGAGGCGTCCAGGATGAAATCAGGGTATCTCGGCTCTGGAGTTTACAGTCAAGAAACCTCAAATTGATATCTGCATGCTGATGCGCTTTAGGCTTCTACTCATTCATCACTGAATAACAAGCTGATCACTGAATACCTACCACTTGCCTGGCCCTGGGACATCAGGGGTCACTATGCAGACAGAAATCCTCGCTTTCATCAAACTTACATTCTGATTAATTAACCTCTCTATAAAGAGGGAAACAGTATTTCCTACCTCATTTGGTTGTTATGATAGGTAAACAAAGTAACGTATGTGAAATGATACACATCATCCCTGTCATTTCTAAAGAAGTTAAGAACTATTGACGTTATTGTGATTAGTACTACCATTATCTTTACTATTTAGCAGTAACTCAGGAGTCCATTGGAATCTATCTGTCCACTGTCCTTTTCCTTCCCTTATTGCATTGAAATTTGCATTATATTCCTTCAGCAGCACAATAAAGTGAGATTAAATGGGACTCCGACACAAACACTGAGATACACAAATAGCCCAATATTGACCAAGGCATCTCTCCTATCCATCAGTATCCTGAGTTGTCTAATCTCCTGCTCTCAGATAAAGATAAATATGCATCTGGAAACCTTTCTAGATATGAATATGTGCTATACACTAGCAATGACATCAACCGCCAAATTAATGTGTGTGGGCTTGACATGGAATCATAATTAACAATGTTTATAGCCTTAATTTCACATAATGATGTGGAATTAGAACATTATGAGCTGAAGTTAGGAGTCAAGAAAGTTTTTAAAATGTATGTGTTTTTGGTGATGCTATTTAAGGTATCTTGGTTTTTTAATCACTGAATGTCATTTACAGAAGTTCGTTTCATTTTGTTTCTATCATTTTTAAGTTTACTTTTAAGATACTTTTAAAATCGTGCTTAAAATAGTCTTTCAAAAAAAAAGTTAAATGAATTTCAGATATTCCGAGGCATATTGAGGTTTTGAATTAAGAACAAACAACATTGAAAAGGCATTCTCTATTTTAATTTATTTGCACAGTGTTGCTAAACTTTAATAAACTGCATAGGTTCCAGTTTGGCCATTCCAATTGACTGCAACAAACATCAGTATAAATGTGAAGCAGCCGACTATCTAAAAATCAAATGCTTGGGAGTTCAATTACATGATGAAGTAGAGTTGGGAATTGTCACGTTCAGGCCTTATTTGTGTTCTCATGACCAGGCAACTAGAGACAGTTAAGAAATTGTTCCCCTTTGCTCAAGATATTAGCTAGGAAGGAAAAAATCATCTGAAGGCTTAAGGTTATGATCATACAGAAGATTCTAGGCTCCTGAAAAATCTCACTAGTAATTGGCTGAGCACAGAGGAGTGCCTCTCATGATGGGGCTACAGGAGGATGAAGGATGATTTGGACAAAGGGCTTGGGTCCCACGGGGACTGGCCCTCATCTTCTTGTGGCAAACCCGGCATATTTGACTTATGGAAACTAATGTTTCCAACCGTGAAAACCCAGGCAGTTAGATATTCTTCATCAGAAATGTTTTAAAGCACTGGTTTACAATTACAGAATCTAAAATTTGCTACTTAAAATGGTTTCCTTGGGGGAAATTCTCACTTTAAAATACTTACAACTGCAAAAAAGAGAACTTGATCCTGTTTAAAGTAATCTTCCTGAAATGTAGCACTTTAAACAGCTCGCCATGTCTCGTGAAGCACACATTAGGAAAAGTCTAAAAAGAAGAGAAATACTTTTAACCTTCCTTTCGCTTGGAGTCACAAAATTGCTCTGACCACTGCTTTGACTGCTGCTGGTGATAGGGGCAGAGAGAACACTGGGGAATTCTGCAGAAGTGTCCCAGGTCAAGCAGAGGGAAAGTAGAGGGGACAAGGAGGCACCCAGCCCAATGGAGAGGCTGGTGTAGGGGCACAGCAGGCACAACCCGAGATCTGCTGCCATCCTACGCTGGGCCAGCTCCTACTTTGTCGCCTGCCTGCCTTCACGTGGTCAAGTTTGATCCAGTTCTCTGGTCCTGCTGAATCACCAGGCTGCATCCTGGCAGGTTGACAATATTCTTTTTCTCTTAGAGGCTGCAGGAACAGTAGCACCTCTTAGGAACTTCAGAGGGTTTCTTGCTAGTCTATTTTCCATGTTGGGAAAGATCCTTGCTCTAAGTGGGATACAGAGGCCCTTACTGGTGGGAACATTATGAGGATCATTTTAATCAGAGTCAGTCTAGTATATCACATGAAAGAAAACCCTCCTTAACTTAAAGTTTTTACTTCTCTGCAGGATTGAAAAATACTTTGTAAATAATCTTCATCTCACAATACTTCAATATCACTGTTCTTTCAAATTACTAAAGATGTGAAAACTTCTCCCTTCTCTTATCTCAATACTAATCCCCACATTAAGAGCCATTTGCTTCATCCAAGGACATCTGCCTTGTTTATAATTCCTCTTTGTCTGTCTTTATCAAATCTTCCTTTAGTTCTGGATTGTCTCTGATTTCCCGACATCCCATTTAATGATTCTTCTCCTAAAAGTCTGCTATCGACAACCTATCTTCCTGGAAGACATGAGGTTCTTAAACTTTAAGGTGCTTAAGAAATATCCAGTAATCACAGAAAAATGTGTGTGTCCAGGCACTGTCCTTAAGGGTTTGGTATAGAGAAAGCTCTAGAAACGTGTATTTTCCCCAGGAGGTATACCTAACTTTGATGCGCAGCCCACAGTCTAAGTGTGAGGCTCACCGTAAAAGAGGAGATGCCAGAAGATAGCCTTACAACTGCATTTTAGCCACAGTTTTCCATTCTCCTTCTTGTCTTTTATATTCCAAATACTCCGTATATTTAGATACAGAGCTGCAGGGTATAGGTCTACCAGTAGCCCATGCAGCACCTTTGGGAAAATTAGGAAAGATTGCTCCGGCTTTGAGGCAGTGTCCCCACTCTGGATGCAGGGTTACATTGGCAGAACTCATTACAGAGCTCAGTCCCCACCATGATTTTGGCGACTGAGTAAACCCCCATTGTGTCAACCTGGCTAGGTTTATGTGGGAAGAGAGGTTTAAAAAAAAATATGACACTTAACTGATCAATTTTATGGCATTTTGATCTCATGAAAGGCTTAGTTTCTGAAAGTCAGCCAAATGTTAGACAATTTTGGCAACATAATTGTGTTCAAGGAAATACTACTCACCACTAATGCAGAAAATGGGAAGAAAACAACATTCAGGATAATTTTTGGAAGTATCAAAGGTAGAGATGAAGAAAAGGCAGGAAAAGAGGAAATAGGAGTTGCCAAGGCTGATTAATCATTTCAAAAATATTTTAAGCACTTACGTGTATAAATTCCATTCTAGTCACTTGAAGCAAGCAAGGAGATGTGGCATCTGGCTTTAGTGGCGCACAATCAAATTAAAGAGATGAGGCAACTCAAACTCGGGAAATGCCTTCGCCGAGGGTTCCACAGACGTGCACATGCCCTGCTGCAGCTCTGGTCACTTGGCTGTCTCGTTTATTTGCCTTTCTTGCCTCCTTCTCGGTCTGTGAAGACCATTTCCGCTTCGTGTGGTGATGGCTGCTGGCAGGCCTGATTCATGGGGAGCTTCAGAGGCATAAAGGAAGCAAAGACCAGGGCCACATCCTTAGACATTTGTGTGAAAAGAGGTATGACTGGGACCACAGAACAGGATTGTGAAGCTCCCCAACAGGGCAAATTCAAGGAAGCATGATTGCTGACTATCAGAACTTGTCAAAGGCATGAAATCTGGAGTCACGCCCCACCTGTGTGACCAGGGAGCCACCCTTTCCCTCTCCCGGTGACAGCACCCTGGGCCACAGCACGAGGTGTTAGGGACTGCAGAGGTGCCAACAACATTGTCAGTACTGCATTTGGGGCCAGAGCGTTGGTGCAGATTTACCTGTTTACTGAGGATTTGACTCCTAGAAAATAAGATCCATGCGGGAGGTAGTTTTAACCCTTTTACTCCCTTTAGGGTCCTCAGTATACAGAACAAAGCTTGTCATGGGAGAGAAAGCCATTAAACAGTCAATGGAAGGAAAAATTAGTCTCGTGGCCATTGTCGCTGCTTTTGTTGCTACCTGCCCTTGCTAAAACCCTGGCAGACCAGGTCAGAAGTGAGGGTGTAAGTGAGATAGGAGATTAGGATGTAAGGACGGAAATGCTGGGAAGTCCCTAGAAGGCTGTGGAGAGGAGTCACCGATGCCCCAGGAATGGTGTCTGTGTTTAAACGAATGGCCTAATCCCACAGGGGATACCTCTCCCTAGTCCATTCTTTCCTCCCATAGTCCATCCTCTGCCTTCCATTTTTAATGTCATGAGTTCAAAATAAAACTTATCAGGTTTTATTTAAGTAGTTACAATGCTCTCTAAGCTGAGGCCTTCCTATTTTCAGGTCACACCCTATAGCATCACACCACCACCGAGAAAAGATCAACTGAACAGGAAGTGGGCCAATTCCGTGGGCTCAGGAAGCTTCGGGGGTAAGAAAATGGCACGAGGGATCTGAGAGCCAGCACCACGCTGATGCTTGTACTTCCGCCTCGCTCTACAGGATGTGACCCACGCTGAGTAGGGTGCTCAGATGTGACCTCCCCCATCCCAGCAACTCAATTGGTCATCAGGCTGTTCGCCGAGGTCAGTTGGGAACCTGCAGTTTGTCAACAGAAGACATTTGCTGCTTCTAAGAAATAACTGGCTCCTTTCTGCTCTGAGTGTGCAGAAGCCCTAAGGACCGTGTGATGTGACACGGACAGAGGACCCCGCAGTCATCAACTTTACTTCCTGGGACATGACTGCCAATGCAACCCGAACCCTATACGGGCAATGTTGAGGGACTTCGTCTCAAATTTTGTGACATTCTTAACCAGGCATCTGGGACCAGGTCTCTCTTCTCAGATCCCCAGTGGCCTGCGCACAACACGAAGGTCTGAAAGTGATCAGTGAGGGCAGAGCTGCACCTGCCTACACAGAAGTTCTTCCACACATGGAAAGGAACATGCTTCATTTCATTCACAGACCTAAGTGTAATTTAAGCATACGCACATATTTAAATGTGTTCCTCAGTGTGCTCACTAAATTCTGTGCTGTTTTATTACAGATGTGTGAAAGAAACTCAATTTTGGAGAAAATCAAGAGAGTTGTTGTTATAATTTTATTCTATTTTAGACTATATTCTCCTGAAAGGAAATCCAATAGGTGTGGGGAATGTGTCAGCAGAAGGATAATTTTTTTTTCTTTTTAACGTATAGTAAGTTTTCTTGCCGAATACGTCCCTCTTGGTTTTAAAGGTATTGAAGACTTGTTACTATAGCTAATTAATGGCAAAAATATGTCATATTAACAATGCTCAGTTAAACACAGGCCCCAGCAGCAGTTCTGAAATCTATTCCACATTAACATCTGCAGCTTTGCACTGATATAAAGCACTCTGCTGACCACATTTTTGGATTAAATTTTAGATGGATTTCAACCAACAGCCTGGGGGACCTCAGAGACCCAAAGCAGAGATATCTCCTCCTCTGGGACCATAATGCTGATGCCCTCACCGACCTGGACTTCTCCATTTGAGCTGAGATTGAAGAGATGCTCCTGATGTAGTGTGCCACAAGCGAGGGGACAAATTGAGAATAAACATTTAAAACAGAGTCTGTTGGGCGGGTTCTTTTACAGAAGCCTCTTCAAAACTATTTAAAGGGAGGAAAGGATTGCTTTTTTGTATTGCTGCAATTTCCTAAAAACATTAACTTCATAAAGCGCAGGTTCCAGCTTCTGGTATCTCTTGACAATCTCAATAGGGGTAGAGATCAAGGATTTCCCTACTGGCAATTTGCAAATGCAGTGCTAAGCGTTTTCTTTCAAAGAGAGGAGGAAAACAGCATAATAAAATTCTTTCCAAAAGGAAATAACAGTTAACTGTGTGGAAGACAGGGCTGGATCGGGTTTGTGGGGATTACTGAACTATTTTCCTAGGTTTTATTTCCAAGGTTTTCCTTCTCTCCCCTCCCCCATTCGCACATTTATTTATATGCATCCTTTTCTTTCCATCTGTCTGTCTCTTTGGTTCTGTTTGTTCTGCAGCTTTGCATATAGAGCCAAATCCTGCTTATTTTCTGCTACACAGTTATCTCAAGATTGTGAGCCTGTTTGGGGAAAAAAAATCTGTTGTTTTTTTTTTTTTTTTTAATTTGGAAAGCATGCTGTTCTGTAGTATTTCAAATTTAGAATTCCATTTAGCTGCAAAATGAAAACAAAGAGATAAAGAACAGTCTTGTGTGTTTCAAGTTTGGATGAATCTCAGCCACATTCCATACATTATTGTGATTTAGTTTTAACAAAATACCACATTAAATCACTCTAATGAGCTGTTTCTGTCCCCCTCTCCACACAAGGTCATTAGGTACAAGACAGCACCTTTCTGCACTGTCTTTACTATTTTATGTCAGAGATGTCAAAAAAGGACTCTGGTGCTTTGGCACAGTGGGGAACAGGACGCAACTACTCTGGAGGGACAGGTCTGTACTGAGCAGGGAAGCAATTTGTCACACGTCTCCCAGATAGGTTCCACGTCCTGATGGCTGAGCTGTCCAGGCGCATGCCTTGTCCTGGGAGGAAAGCTCACCCACCTTCCTTCTTGCTCACTCAGAGATAAGCTCATCTCACAGATTGTACTACTGGGGCATCTTATCCACACGTATGCTTCCAGGTTGGGGGTGGAGGGCTGAAATTAACTAAAGTAATTTAAAATATGTTATTAAATTAATTGTGCTTTTTTAAGGGCAACAATACTTTTTAATTAATAAGTGTTGCTGATACATGACGTTCACAGACATTGTACCACACTTCCCACTCTCCCGTGGTGGGACAGGAGCACCCTTCTCATGTGCAAGGGGACACAGACAGCAAGGTGAAAGCGGCCAGGTAGTTGAACGTGACTGGCTTAAAGTTACAGCATGATATGCTAATTATAGGGGAACAGCTCCTGTTCCGGCTTCCAATTAGGGGTCTGCACAACCTTGTCAGTAGTTTGAACAGTTGTTAGCATGACTAATTATTTATATCCTGGTGTAATGTCTGCAAAAGCTGGTATTCAAGAGAATGGTAAAGGGGGGACTCCCACTGAATGCTACAGACCAAAACAGACTTCAAGGCAGGGCTTTGAGGCCCAGAGTCTGGGTTAATGTGCAGCAAACTTGTCCAGAATGGACAGTGGCACCCGGATGCCTTGGTGTGAGGAGGATAAGTCATGCCATTCAGAAATCACAAAGATCCAGTAGGCTTCCGTGACCCAGCCCTTTGTGGGTGTGGATCGTCCACCACGCCATCAAGAGAACTGGTCAAGAATGCTGCTTTCACTACAGCGATGGTTTTAAGAGAGATTTCTAGCATAGACATAGTCACCAAAACTAACTGAATCAAAGAGCTCTTTTCTCATTGCCCATCAAGGGCAACATGTTCCCTTGTCAAAGTCTAAAGACCTAATCCATTAGTTATTTTGAATAAAGTTGGCAATGATTTACATTATTAAATGTTGTTTCTACCAGTTGATTAGATTATTATCTAATTCTTAGATTTTTTTTACATTTTAATTGCTACTGAAAATTTCTGCTGTCTGGTGTGTCATGAAAAGGACAGTGTTTGCCATTCATGATCAAAGATAAAATGGACACCACTGTGATCACATGGCGAAATTTACTGACACAGAGGTTTTGAGTAGCTTTATGAAAATGGGTTTGTGGGTGAAGTTGTTTTAAAGTGACTTTCCGCATCCCTCTTGGGTTCCGCAGATACATGCCAAAATGAGAAATATCAAGCCCAGCAGCCATACTCTGGGCCAGGGACGGGAACAGTGCCACTTCTCTATTTAAAGATGGGATGTCAGTGCCAGAAATGATTAAGATCCAACAAATCTGTGTTGTAGGAGCAGTGATGAGGTTCGTCACAAAGCATGGGCAAAGGAATAAATGTGGAAAGGGGGACCCACAGATGATGGGGGTACATGGTACCTTAGAGGCCACACGGAAGTATCCTTTAAGAACCTGGGGATTGGTTTCCCTCTATGCGTTGAACTACACCATCAACACAGCATGACCAGACTCTCACAAAACAAAACTCCCTCAGTGAGCTAGACTGCCTCCATGTCTGCCAGGAACTGACAATGCTACTAAATGCATGTCTTGGTAAAGAGAACCTTTGGCATGATAAGAATGGGTCAGAAATGGAAGTAGAAGGAAGAACATTAGGGAGGGAAACTGTTGCAAAACTCATCTAAGTACTTACCCAAGCAGACAGTCCCCTGTTAGCTGGACCAAGCGCCTACTCTGCCTAACAGGTGTATATTATTATGTAGCCAGGCATTGGAATAATCAAACTCCATGCCCATGTTCTGACTGCCCATTCCCCAAGCATCCTTCCAACTGTTTGACTTCCCAAGTAGCTTGCCTACTGGGAGAGAATGTGTTGGTCAGGATGAAGCAAACATCTGGTCTGCTTGACACTTATATTACTCACTGTAAATTAATGAACTGGTACTCTAGTTTCCTGTGTCAGTCTCCTGTGAGATGTGTTAACATGAGTCAGTGTTCTTGAGCTAGATCAACTCTAAAACCCCGAAAAACTCAGGCCAGTGGATTGTAGGACCTGACCCAAGCAAGGCTGGAAGACCACTCAGTAAAGTCTCCAGTTAAATTAAAATGTCATCTGCAAAGATTAACACATAAATAATATTTTTTTCAGAAATTGGCCCTAACTGTTTAAGGAAGTATGATGTAATCTAGAGACTTCAGGTCAGCAGATGGGTTGAGTTTGCAAGCACAGTAACTAGTGGTTGATTCCACGGAAAAAATGATGGAACAGCATGGGGGACCCCAGAGACCTCGAGGCCCTTACCTGCTATATCAAGGTAGGAAGTGGGCTGAAGCATTTTTAATAATGAGAAATTATCTTTAAAGGGTAGAGGAATTGAGAAGCAGTGTACAGGAAACCTTTATGAAGAATTTTCAAAAGTAGCTACAGAGCATTTTACCAACTGACATTTTCTTTTGTGAAGATAATAATATTGTAACGAAAACATACTGTGTCTCATAAAAGAATAACAGAAACAGGCTCTTTCACTCAAATGATTTCACTATTGAAATTAATGAGTAGTCCTCTACAGGGTGCCTCATGGACCCTTGTGTCCCTCCTTGGTATATTACAAGTGACAGCTTCAACTGTGGTTACATGTGACTCCACAGGGATGTGCGTGCTACACCAAGTCATATGAAAAGTCTTGTCAGGGCAGATTTCTGGGTCTTTTTAATCTTTCTGATTAGCTCGTTCTCTGCAGAGCCGTCCTGTCCGGAGAGTGCTGGGTGAGCCCCCACCACCACCAAGGGGCGCTGTCCTGTGCCCCGTGCAAGAATGGGTCCCTGGGAGTCTGCACATGGAGGGCCAAGGGAGAAGTGGTCAGAACAGCACCTGCCTGTGAATATTTTGAATTACAGAGTGAGACCCAAGAAAATAATGCAGCCTACTATTCCAAAAGCTCCATTCCCCATTTCCACATCCATTCTCTTCCTTGGATTGAGTCGTTCCAATTCAGACAAATCTCAGAAAAATTGCAAATGTGGTTTCCTCTGACTGCTGGGTAGAGAGTTCAGGGTGCTACCTAGTTTTACCCCGGCTGGGTCGCAGGGTCCGAGTCGCATACATTTTCTTCATTGGGAGTGATGAATGAGTGATCGCGCCCCTTCCACCTGAGGGAGAATGGTGGGTTTGGGTGCCGGTGCGCCCCCGCGTCATCGTTCAGACAGTTGTCTGTTTGGAGGGCTGGAGTAAATCACATCCACAGATAATAGCACAGTAGGGACAGTGCCTAGGGGAGGAAGAAAAGAATAATACCTGAGTCATTTCGTGTGCTATTTTCAGGAAAAAGAGTATTTGGAAATTTCAAAGACATTTGATAATTCTAAACAGCTCGTTAAATTGCCCTGCTTACTCCAAAAGAGAAAGAGCTTCCAAATCTGCATTCATATTGCTGAGGGGGAGGCAACAGGAATCACTCCTGCACAGATTTTTGGCGAGTGTCAGGGCGCTTTTTTTCTGAAGACATTCCCTCTATTGCCTGCCGCCTGCTGCTTCATAACACTTGACAAATTCACAGTTCTTAAAAGCCCCCATAAATGTTTTGTAAATTGCTCCATTTTATCAGGGAGCTCTCTGAGGCTTGTCCCTGATAGTCACCATGTTTTCCTTCTCCATTCCTTGTTTATCTTTGTTTTTATGCATTTTTCCAACCTAAAAGGCTGTCATTATTAGTATCTGTACTTTCGTGATTATTATCATGATGTAACCACCGAAGAGTTCCCATCTGCAAGCTGGAAATTCCCACAGTCCTGAGAATCTCACCGCATCCTACAAGCTAATAAAAGGGGGAGAGCAAATAAAACCATCTAAAGAAAAGAATTGAAGATAGCTTCACATTGTTACATTGCTTTAGGAAAGATATACACACACCCCTTCACTTTTCCTAAGTGTACTTATGCTAAGCAGGAGCCAGAACATAACTTGATCACAGAATTGCATTTGGACAGGAAGAGTAATTTCAGGGCATGTGGGTGGGAGAGACTTGGAAGAAAAGAGAAGGGAGAAAGGACAGAGCTGTGATGGAGTACAAGGGAGGGGTCGGGAGGAAGGGGCAGAGAGTTAGTAAAATTGCACTGGAGACCTGAAATTATAGTCCTATTTGGAATATTAATCCCCACAGCCGCAAGAAGGAGGCCTACCGATTGAAACTTGTTCGGAATACTTTCCTGGACAAGTTCTATTAAAAATGAGATAGTGTACTGTAAATATGGGATCATGTGTTCCAGCATTTTGTCAGTGCTCCTGCACCTGATTCATTCCCAATAGCACAATCTAGTGGATATTACACTGGGATGTAAGGAGCAGCCGGTACATGCTTCCATCACTCAGAATTGCTACCTTTTTAAACACAGGCATGTAAATGAAATATTTTCCCCAGTCAAGCCAACCTCGGGCACGGTACAGAGCAAATGCTGATGCACTGCAGTCAGCCAAGCAAATCGGAGTTTATGCTAATGGTGTGTATCAATCCCTCCAGTCCAGCATTCATATGAGAACTTTAATACCAAAGAGAAGCCAGGTCAGCCAAGCAACACCCACATTAAAAGAAAAAGAAATGCCAGAAACCAATTTTCTTTGAACAGCTGTTCACCGATGTTTAATTTCTACCCTGCAAATCCACTTTTCAGAGATTATCTGATAATTGCAGCAGAGTACAGTCCAGGTAAAAATACATAAATAATATTTCCCCTTCTCCTCCAAGCTTGCCACCAGTAGTCTTGATGATCACTAAAGTATTTCACAATACTCTAGCGAGTCAGGAGTTTCGGGGTTCGTGGGTAGTGTCAGAAGAGATTCTTCCCCAGATGACACAGAGTGAGGCCCTCCACCTGGAGCAGATTCGCTCATCTTGGTGCCGCCCAGGGAAATCTTGGAGCTGTTCTCCAAATTCCTCATTCGTTTCCAGGACGGCCACATCTGACGTTAGTGACATTAGCATTAAATCACAGCTCGGATGCTAAATCACACCGCGGGAGGGATCAAAATTCTCATGCGGGGATGCAGTGGCATCCTGAGCTGAGATACACTATGCACCCCAGAGCAGTAGGGAATAAGGGAGGTAGTTAATAGACACAACCCCTGACATGGCCTTGCCCAGGGATGTTCCCAGCCGATTTGGTGCATGAACTGAGGAGAGAGGCTGGTTGGCATCATTGGAAGGCTGCTGAAATAGACACTGAGGGCCGAAGCCCATTTCCTCCTGTATCCCAGCTCCACATCCAGTTAATCAGAGGACATTTTGGGACTTGGAAAAGGGTCCAGGTATGGAGCTGGGGACATCAAAACCAGGGCTGCTTTGTCTGATGAGCTGTAATTACCCCTCTTCATGTCAAAGCAAACTTCTGGGACAGAGTATAGAGGAGAGTGATCCCAGAAGAAGAGGGAGCAGCCCTAGCTGCCAGGGACATGTGACCAGACACACAGGACTTGGATGGTGCTAGTAAAGAGAAGGTGACCAGGAAAGATAATCAGGAGCATAGGATGAAATGGCGGCTAGATTCACATCTTCCCCATGTTACAAACTGCCCCAGCGTGTCCTTGGGCCCAGCGTCCACATGTGCAGGCACACTGGCCTGAGGGGCTCTTGCAGGAGGAGGCGAGGCCTTCGTCTTCAAGGCTGTCTGCCACCTGGTGGCTGTTCCTACTCAAAACCCTTGAGATTATTGATCCAGGGCTGTCAGACAGCTCTCTCCCCAGAGGCGGCTTCCAAAACAGAACCCTGAGTGTGATCACACCGCCTTGCTGTTACTGGATTCGGGTCATATCCTGTGTAAGTCCTTGGACACTCTGCAGAGTTATTACCAGGTTGTAAATTCAGGATCTTAACATTTATAAAACCCAATGTACTGCTAAAACCCAAATTTGGTTTCAGAGAGTGACAGTGATAAAGCTGTTTGCAAACAGCCTCATTTCCTGATGAGTCACTTATGTGGGTTCCCGCAGGGGGGTGCGGGGGGAGGCTTGCAACTTTCCTTCAGAGACTTTGGCTTCAGGAGCCAGGGGAGGGACTGCCTGCAGCAGACCCAACATTTCCCACACCCACTTACCACCTGCGGTGGGTCGAGCAGTCCCCTCCCCAAAGATGTGTCCAAGTCCTGACCTGCAGGACTCACAAACGTGGAAGGAGTGACCTTAGTGGGAAAGGGGTCTTTGCAGATGAGTTAACTGAAGAATCTATAGATGAGTCAGCAGGGTAAGATCTGAGCCAAGAGGCCCTCCTGAAGGCAGAGGCAGAGTGGAATGACTGCCACTACCCGGGACACCTGGGGCCACCAGAATCTGGAAGAGGCACAGAAAGATGCTCCCCTGGAGCCCACAGGTCATGAGCCTGGTCCTGGAATGCTGGCCTCTTGAGCTACAAGACAACGAATTTCTGTTTAGCAAGCCACACCGATTGTGGGGATGTGGGACAGTAGCCACAGGAAACTAACACCCTTCCCCAGAATGGTTTTGGGAAACTTACCTAAGTCTAAGGCTTAACTGGTAACTTTTGCCCAGGAAAATTCTACCTCATTCGAAGCAGCCCAGCTTCAGTTGGGGAAAATATATATCTGGATGTGTACTTCTTTGTGCATCTTCCTGTGAAACATTTTCACTCAGACAGACATATTAACATCTGAGGACTCTGATGTGGAACCAGAATGATCGACCCTTCCTAGCAACATGCTGTAGCTCACTGCTGTGGTCTGGATGTCCTGATGTCCTCCTAAAACTCAGGGATTGAAATCCCAACCCCTAGGTGATGGCATTAGGTCACAGGGATGGAGTCCACTCCCCCAGTGGTCTTATTGTCCTTATAAAAGAGGCTTCCGGGAGATCTTTGCCACCTTCCCCCAACACATAGACACAGCGAGACACTGGTCATCTGTGAACACAGAAATGGGTCCTCTCCAGACACTGAGTCGGCTAGAATCTTGATCTTAGATTTTCTGGCCTCCAAATTTCTGTTATTTACAAGTTATCCAGTTTATGATATTTTTTAATAGTGATTCAGAAAGACAAAGACAGTCACGAAGGTATATCTAATTTAGATTTCCAAATGGACATATTAATTTGCCAATCTAAAGTATTTACATTCCTGTTATTTTGCCATTTCCCTACATACAAGAGGAGCTAATGCTATATATTTGCAAACATAAAAGTGTTATTCAGATATGAAGCCCGGATGAAAACTCTAGGCTCTCTTACAAAGTGCAATAGTCGTACTAAGCAAGAAATGACCAGGTTTCAAGGCTTGCATACATTTAGGATTATTCGACCAAAGTATGGTATGAGTGAAGCCCCTCACAACACTGAGGGTGTGTTGAGCACCAAGCAGAGAGCAGGGCCCACAGGCCTTGTTCTCGTGTCTTGTGTGCTGTGAGTTCTTGGACATGTCCTAAGCAGGCTCCACAGAAGGAGAAGGATTGAGCAGATCCAAGCGTGAGATCTGGAGCTCTCCCTGTTTAGTTATACAATGAATAAGCTATTCAACATCTCTGCCTTGATATTCCAGGCAGAGAATGGGGTTCCTGGCAGCACATAACATAGAAGGTAATGGTGAGGTTTAAATAAGACTACATACGTCAGTCAGTAAGACAATTTCCAAAACAAACTGATGCTCAACAACTGTTGGCTCTTATTCTGGTCTTTCAATAGATGGGGAACCCTCACAACACTTCCAACATTGGTCTAATAGCCTCAGAAATCCACAAGTAAAGTGTGACTAACCCCTTCCTGAGGCAAGAGAGATCCAATCCTAGAATTATCAGTTTCTCTCGGTCTTTGGGCAGCATCAAATTTTCAAAGTTTTGGTAGTTTGGAATTTTATTTGTTTTCTATTTGTGATTTTTGACATTTCCTGGATTTCCTTTTGAATTTAATTCAAGTATGTTTTACTGTTGCTTTTAATTAAGGTGAAATGTATGTAACATTAAATGAGCTATTTCAAAGTGAGGAATTCAGTGGCATTTAGTACTTTCACAATATTGTACAACTGCATCCTCTATTTAGTTCCAAAATATATTCATCAGCCCAAAAGGAAATCGTATGCTCATTAATCAGTTACTCTTCAATTCTTCTGACCATGTCCCCTAATGAAACCGTGAAACCACTAATCTGTTTTCTATCTTTATGTCTCCAAGATCCTCTTGTGGTTATGTCATATGCATGGAATCATACCACATGTGACATTCCGTGTCTGCCTTCTTTCACTCAGAATACTGTTTCACAAGGCTCACCCGTGTTGTGACATGCATAGGTTCCTTTAATGGCTGAATAATATTCCATTTAGGTATACTCCCAAATTTGTTCAACATCTGTTGATAGATATTTGAGTTATTCCCACCTTTTGCCCATCATAAATAATGCTAAATATTCATGGACATGTATTTGAGTTTCTATTTTCTGTTCTTCATTGTAGGATTGGAATGACTGCTTCATATGGTAATTATATGTTTAACTTGTTGAGGATGCCAAAATGACAATTCCATTAACTTGTTGAGGATTTCCACGGTGATTACAGTATTTTACAGTATAAGAATTCCAGTCTCTACATCTCCACTGACTTATCATTTTCATTTTTGTTTCCTTTTCTTTTTTTGAGGAGGGGATATGGGGTTGGTTCATTGGTTGGTGGATTACAGCCATTCTATAGTAGCATAAAACAGTATTTCTTTATGGCTTTGATTTGAATTTCTCCTTTGAGTAATGATACTAAGCATCTATTCATGTGTTGTTTATCCATGTATATATCTCTTTGCAGAAGTATTTATTCAAGTCCTTTGCCTATATTTTAAGCAGGTTGTCTTTCTGGATTTGAGTTGTAAAAATTCTTCCTATATTCAACATTCAAGTCCTTTATTATATATGTAATTTGAAAATATTTTCTCCCATTGTTTTTTTTTTTTTCTTCTCTTGATTGATTAAAATTTGTTGCATGCATCCTGGCTAATTTCTGATCTATACAGCAGCCTTGAGAGAGGTATTTGTAGGAAAGTCTAAAACTTTTCCAAAACTCGATCCTACTGGCCCAGAATACTTCCCACTCAATAGGTGGAGACACCAGAACGAAAGAGAAATTGCTGAGGGAGAGTAATTTGGAAAGTCTAGAAAATCACTTAAGCATCTGTACTTTTGGAATGAAATTCTAGTTCCATTCCCAAATAGCTGCATAACCTTGGGTCAATTCCTGCACCTTTCTATTTTAATTCTTTTATTTTATTTTATTTTAATGGTACATTTTAGATACATAGTGATAACATTCATCATAGAGGATTTGTACCTGTACATGACATATCTCGTTGCTTCTTTTTTCCCATTCTGCTCCTCTCACCCTCTCCTCCCTCCCTATTTACAAATTCCTGGACCTTTCTAATCCCTATTTATTCTTCTCTGTAATGGGAACAGTAGTAGTACATACCTCGTGGGATTGTTGTGAGGGCCATACAGATAAAGCATTTAATAAGTATGCTGAAAAGATACTAGCCATTCATATTTTGGTGACAAGTATTTTCAAAAGTAGATATAAATGAGTGTGTTTATAGCCTCTTCACCAATAGAACTAAAGCACACTCTCCAGGCAAAAATGCTGTTCCCTTAATTTCAGCATATCAACACTTGCCCTTGTCCCCCATCCAGAGAGACTTTCTTTCCAGAAGAAAAGGCTTTCTCCAAGCTCTGCTCACTGCAGCACGCAGAGCCAGTGAGTGACCAGCATCCTTTAGCAGCAGAGTGGCAGCTGCTGGCCAGATGGTGTGGGGTGGCCGGACCACCACAGCACAATACCCAGTGGGCTTTCTGTGTGCCGACTAGAGACTCGGAAAGAAAATGGATCATAATAATAATAATACATTAACCAAAAATGTTAACGAACTGCAAGTCAGAGAGTATTTCCTATGCAGCCATCATGGTTTTATAATCCCACCAAGGAGAAGACAGAGAAGAAGAGGCACCAAGTTCAGCCCACTGGTACAAACAACACATGCGAAGAGCCAAGTGTAAAACACAACCCTTTTGAAGACAGACTAAATAGGCCAAACAGGAAGTTAGAGAATGGAATTCTGTACAATAAGCTGACAGCTGTTAGGCATCAACAGTAACTCAGAGGTGGAGGAAACAGCAGACAGAGGCTCTGGTGAGAAAGGTCTCGGGGCAGTATGGATGTCACCATGCAGTGTGAGGACACACTTATGGTGCACAGTTCAGTGACAAACCGGCACAGCTCTGGGAACGTGGGACACGTGGTCTAGCCACCAGGGAACTGACGTGCTGCTGGGGCATACAGGTCAAACGTGAGTAAGGTCAATTCAGTGTTTCTCAAAGTTTCCCACCAAAGTGTCTGTGCTGGGCAGAGGAGTAGGAAGGAACCACACCGACATCGGGGTACAACGTAAAGTCGTCCTGTGGAAGGTACAATTCCTTAATGTTTTTGGCCTTCTTTCAAAAGTTTGTGCAATATCTGTGTTTGACTCTTTGATATATAAAAAAAATTTAACATAAAAATATATAAAATAAATGTCAGGGGAAGAACGGGGTGAAAAATCCTACAGTGAGAGAGCATTTTCCTCCAATTTCTCACACCCTTCAGCATACCGCTCTGTTTTCCCCCAATTTCAAAAGCATGAGTGAAAAAATCTAAATTCCAGACATAAGGTAAATGTGAGAAGACCTGTAGGAACCACCTGAGCATGGAGGAGGCCAAGGTCACAGAGGCTGGGCAGGGTTAAGGTGGTGCTCTAGAGTTTGGGGAACACTGGAGAAGGAGCGCCAGACCC
This sequence comes from Hystrix cristata, assembly GCA_004026905.1. Classification (NCBI taxonomy): domain Eukaryota; kingdom Metazoa; phylum Chordata; class Mammalia; order Rodentia; family Hystricidae; genus Hystrix; species Hystrix cristata. The sequence continues at coordinate 10,729 of PVJO010006257.1, read as the reverse complement.
TGTGCCCATGGAGCTGGGGAAGCCTCTTCCTGTGCACAATGATAGGACCACACCTAGCCCCCCGGGGCTCAGACTAAGGCATCCAGAAACCATCTCTACACTCTGTCAGAAAGGTAATTCTGCTGGCAACTTCTGTAAAAGACATTTCTTCCTTATCAAATAAAACGGTGCCATGCACACACATGTGCACACATACACACACGTTCACAGACAGCTCTTCCTCCCTCTCACTGGGCTGGCTGGTCTGCTCCTTCTTGCCTTTCGAAAGCTGTGTCTGATGTCTTTGCTGCCAGGGAAAAGCAAAAAGACCATAGAAAATGTGGATCCAATGCCTGGCAACCACTCGGCTCCTTTGCCAGGCCTACAGCCAGCCATCTGCAGACCTCTGTTAGTACAGGCTCACAGCCTGTCTGCCGGCCTAGGGGAACGAACACCTATTAACCTACTTGCTCCCATCCTCGCTACTGCCCTCAAAGCTCAGAATCCACTCTAGAATCGCAGCAAGTCTAACCCTCTTAAAAACATAAACTGCACCAGACCAGACCACTCCTTTGCTCAAAATCCTGCCATGCCTGCCTCCCACTGTACTCATTCAGAACACAAACAAAAGCTTTCCAAGTGACCTGCAATCTCCCCCTCTGGCCCTCACTTCTCCCAGCTTTGACTCTGATTGCTCACATCCTTCACTCCATGCCAACCACACGGCCCCTGGAACCTGCCAGGCATGTTTCTCCTCTAAGACGTTTGTCTCAGCTCTTCCCTTGGTCTTGACTGAGATGTTCTCATCTTGACTTCCTCAAACTCCTCCAGAAATTCGCTACTGTGATCACCCTATTTTGAAAGTACAAAGCACCACTCACTTCCCACTATTCCTCATTTCCCTTACTGCCCTCTAATTCTTCCATGTTTATCACTTCTTATTACATACTTTACTTGTTTATATTATCATTGTTAATTGTCCATCTCTTTTTTCTAAAATGAAAATCTCTTAAGTGTTTATTTTTCAGACTCTTTTGTTTTTGCTGACATAATCGAAGTGAAAGAACAGTGCCTGTCACGTAGTAGATGCTCAATAAATTTGTTCAATAACATGTCCATTGAATAGTTTGCTCCCGTATTTGCTCTTCTCATCCAGCATTTCTGGCAGAAATTCCCAAACCGAGGACAGTGGCTCCACAAGATAATCATGCAGTGTAGTCCCAACTATGATCTCCTTGTTCATCCCAACATGTAATGATTTCTTATTCCTTTTCTCCCATGGAACACCATCTCAATTATTTTACTTCCTGTCACACTCACATCTTGGCTCCTATTTACTAGATTTGTCAATTTTTCTCCTGTTTCGCGAGAAGATCCAGATTCATCAACAGAACTTCACCAAATGTCCCTTTGCCGATGCATCTCTGTGTCCTTATTCCACCTTGCTACTTTTCTGCCTCTCCTTTTTGCCCCAACTTTCTCATTGAGATAGGATCTTCACGCAGTAAGTCATCACACCTCCGATCCTCTATTTACTTTTTCATTGTGTACTTACAATATTTATTTCAGTAGCTCCTTTACTCCTTCAAGAGTAAGAGTAAAGTGCCTTTATTGTGCCTTTACTTTTTCTCTCACTTGCAGTATTTTTAAATATACTACAAATATTAAATATGTATGTATGTATACACACCACTTATAAACTCCATATGTGAGTGTGTAGAATAAACACTATAAGATAGTATTATTGCTGTTGTTTTAGAAAGTCAATGTGTTTATTTTTTCGGCTGGGTTTCTTTTTCCTCTGCCTAGAGTTCTTTTAGCTTCAAGTACTACTGGATTACTTTTATTATTCCTTACATTTGTGATAAATAGTCTCTACATTTTAAAAACTAAATTATTTATTTTGTTTTAATTTTTGAGGGATGACTATAAATTTTTATTTGGCAGGTCCCCCCTTCACACTTCGAACACACAAAACAGATCATCCTATTGTCTTCTGACTTTCGTGACAATTCAGTTTTAGGTCTTTTTGCTTAGCCTTATGTCCTTTATAGCTAGCTTCTTCTTATTCTCTTTTTTTCTTGGCTTCTTAGTACACTGAAACTGAAGTACCTAGATGTGTTTTCTTTATATTTATCATAACTCAGTGTTGTTGAGTTTCTTAAATTTATATAGATTGCTGTTGTTAAAAATTTGCAGTCCTCTGTTTTTCAAATATTGTTCCTTTTCATTGTATCTCATAGCGCCTCCTGGAACTCCAATTATACATATGCTAGACCTTTTGACTACTCCCCATATCTCTGCTAAGTTTTATTTTTCTCCTTTCCTCTTTGCTCTTTAATTTTTGATAGTTTCCATTGCTTTTTTTGTTTCTCATTAAGTCTGTTTTCTATAGCGATAAAAATATTTTGAACCCTATGCACTGATTCCTGAACTTTAGAGACTGTATTTTTCAAGTCTTGATTGTGAATCTGCTAATTTTGTGTACTCCTAGTCCATCACACTTACTTTTAAGAAACGGTGATTTTTTTCCTGGGGTGCAACCTTTCTTCTACAGGAATGGGGTCTGGCCACTAACCTGTGGGAAACTCTAACCACTTTTACCCCAGACCATGCAGAGGTTGAAATCTCTGTCATCTCTTTAGTCTGCTGCTCTTACTTTCTGCTCAATTTTTTGAAAGTTGTCCTCTGTATTCACAGCATAGAAATTGGCCAGTCATGTGAGAGAAATGACCTGCAAGTGTTTGAGGTTTTTTTTCTCTTTTATATCATTTTCCAACATATATTTACACCAAATGCCAACTGTCTTAGGGGCATTGGCTCTGACCTTTGTTTCTTCATCCGGTAAAATTGCCCCTATCATCTTGAATTCTATTTCTTCCATGTTTTAGGGGGTGACTACAGAACTAACTCTGTATATTCCCTCCTTGTCATATGCACATCAGTGCTCAGCATTTCTATCAAACAGTTGATTAACATGATTATGTAAGTATTTTGAGGGGAGAGGGGATGATCCCAAATTAAGGTTTTCTGTCCAGGCTGGAACCAGATTCCTTCTTTACAGAAAGGGGAAAAAGTAATTTCCAAAGCTGAAATCTTCCTCTGGCTTTAAACTCATTCTTTTCCCCTTTGGAACTCCATTTCATCTGTAATTCCCTCTGTCTTTCTTCTCCATTGATTCTCTCTTACTTGCCTGAAATAAAATTTAATTTTATAAAATCTGAACCTGAAAATAAGCAGTAAAATTTACTTTATATCTTACTATCTCTGTCCTTACTGTTTTCATTTTTTTAAACTATCTTTTTCAATATTCACAAGTATCTTCTCTTACTTTCTCTTACCTTCTCTTACCTCTGCAGTGGGGATTCTGATTCGTATCCTAACTTGAGTTCATTCCTTCCCCACTTTCCATTTCTTCTATGCAGTCTTACTCATATTCTCATTTCTGCTGTGCTGAAGGGTGGCCACAACTTCATACTGGCTGTGATAGGCTGGCTAGATTACAGCCCCCGGTAAAGCTTACTTACCTGTATCTGTCTGTGTCCTTGCTTACATAAAGCTGCCACTCTTCTCATCAAGCTGTGAGATTTACCTCTTTCCCCCTGAATCCAGGCTGGCTCACAGAGTCAGTGTGGCGAATGCAATGGGGAAAGTAATGTTTTCAGAGTGAAATTCAGAGAGGATTTCACTTTCACCACTTAAAACACTGAGAGGCTACACAAAGATGGTTTAGCTACTAGAGAATAAGATACCATCCCACGTGGAGGAGAATGGAGGTACTCAGGCCAATAGTCTGGACCAAGTTCCAAACAGAGGGTGAGGCCTGCTGTACTTTCTGCTCCGAAGCAAGTCATGAGAAAATGCCAGCCATCAACAATCTCAGGTGAGCCCACAGGACCACCTAGACTGCTGACCCATAAAGCTTTGAAAGATAATCAGTGTTTGCTTCCACATTTTTAATTGATTCAGTCTGGAGTGACAACTGGTATTAGCAACAGGTAGTGCTTAATGGCTTTCAGTTTCTTCCAATCCACTCTAATACTGTTGCTTACTATAGACTGAAGATATGTGTCCCTCAAAATTTAAACGCTTAAGCCCTAACTCTCGATGTGATGGTATTTGGAGACAGGATCTTGGGGAAGCTGTGTTAGTTTAGGTCATAAATGTAGAGCCCTCACAAGAAAATGAAGAGAGAGAGGGACTTCCTCTCTGTGCACCAAGGAAAGGCCCTGTGAAAACACAGCAAGAAGATGCCCATCAGCAAGCCAGGAAGATGGACCCACCAGAACCAGGCCACGCTGGTACCATGATCTTGGATTTTCAGGCCTCTCAACTGTGAGAAAACAAGTTTCTGTATTTAAACCACTCAGTCTTTGGCACTTTGTTGTGGCAACAGAGCTAAACAAAACACTGCTCAATTAATCAGCCGCAGTTCATTGCTTCAGGATGCCATAGTTTTCTATTCCTGTTATTATACCAATATCTACTTGCTTATGTCACCCATGAGTCATTTTTATGTCATCCTAAGAGTCCCCATTTGATGAATTTCTCCTTGGCTATCTTTGACTAAGACCCCGGGTGGATACCAGCCTCATTTGCACTGACTCAGCAGCTTGCCCACTTCTCCTGGTATCTCACTTGGCACCCTGGAGGGCGGGCAAGTCCAGCCCTCTGTTCCCTGACCTGACTATAGAAACTCTTCTTAGGGGATTTGCGCGTCTGATGTTTTATCTGCTTGGATTCTAGGATAGTAGCAATGGGTTAGTTTTTAGAATGTGTCACAACAAACGAACACATTGTGTAAGTGATTCCTGTCCAGTCATGTGGTATGAATATAGTGTGGGCTGAGGAACTCCACGAACATGAACTCTGTCACCACCCAACCGTGTGACCTTTGGGAAGTCATTGTCCTCTCTGAGCTTTGATGAACCCATCCATAAATTGGAGACAGACTTGAGAAATGCATGCAAGTGTTTATCCAAACCTGGTTATTACCAAGTTATTTGTTATTTATCAATGTAGTATCAGTTTCCTGTGGCTCATGGAGCAAATTATCACAAAATTACTGACTTAAACAACAGAAATTTGCTCCCTGTTGAAAACTTAATCCCCAGTCCAGCAGTCTGGGGAGGTGGGGCCTAAGAGGAGGAGTTTAGATCACGAGGACTCCACCCTCACGGTGGATCGAGTACATAATGAGCTCACTGGAGTAAACCTCACTGTAAGTCAAGAAGGCTCTATACTCAATTAGTAATTCAGAAGAACTCCTGCCCCCCAAATGGAAAGCATTTAACTTGAAACAAAAGCCCACGTGGCAAGTCCTATGCTCCAGCAAGCATGGACTCTGCTGCTTTGTTTGAGTGAAATAAATCAGTAGCACAGGATTGAGGAGCCTAAAACGCTGCTTCCGGGTGGAAGTAGGATTTAGGTTAGGCCTTAGGTGTGTGGCAGTTATGTGGAAAAGAGAGGAAAGTCACCTGGATCAGAAAGTCTAAAATGTGTTAGACACATTTCCAAATGGGCACATGCGTCACCTGGCATAGGAGCAAAACTTAGGAAGGTCACCTAACTTATGCATCCCAGACTCCTGCACCCTCCGGCAGCTATATTTTCCTTTATTTTCTAAATGGCAATCACTTTAGCTACTTCACCTACCAGTGTAGCAAACTGGGCCTTTCTCATCCCCTCCTACAGCAACTCTGGGAATCCACAGAAAACCTCCATGTCCATGAATTATGTTCACTGGCCAGGCTGACCATCCCTCTAGACCGCTGGGATCCTTCCTGTAAGTCACTTCAGGTCTTCAGGACAGCAGGTGCAGCTTTGATGCTAACAACCAGCAGAAATGCAATTCTGTCCACAATGAAAGCAATTACTGTCACTGCTCAATTTTTAAAACATCTTTATTTAAATAGTAGACAGTTTATGTAACCAAAAGTCTCACTACAGTATTTTACCATGGTGAAGATTTTTACCATAGCAAACAAAAATAGTATCTGTAACATTTAATTAGCCAGTTTTCTTACTATTAGATATCAGGGCTTAAAAATTCTTCAGGCACAGTGTCAGCCCACCCAATGGGTATGGATTGAGGCGAATGTGAGCCATGCACTCCAAGCGGAAAGCTTTGAATATTACCTTATGAGCAAATGAAAGACTTTAAGACCTTTTACTAAGGGAATACTGTGAAAGAAGCATTAAATGAATGTTAATATGGTTACAGTATGCAGAACACACTGGAAATCTGTACCCATTGGTAGTAGTTGCAAATGACTTAATACTAGAGCTATTGGTAAGGAAGAGATAATAAGGGCTAAAGTCATGTTCCTGTTGAGTGAAAGAGGGGAAGGAAAATCTAAGACAAATTCAAGGTTTTGAACATGGGCAGCAAACACGGAAGTCTTGAGGGTAAGTTGTGAGCAAGGGAAATAAGGAACAGGCCTTTGTGCAGGCTGAATTTTAGTGCCTCAGGAAGATCTTGGTGAACATATCAGATGAGTAGTTATAGCGTCCTTATTGCCACCTCTGACTCGATATGAACCAGGAGACAGCGACACACCCCCAACCTTGCTTACGATTGGTACTCAACACACTTTTGGCACGAAAGATTGAGACTCAGTGAATTCCCTTTGGAAGGACACAGAAGTAAAGAAAAACATCCGAAATCACATGTGACAAGTTCTAATGTTTATTGATTTCATGTCCACTTGGTCTGTAGCACAACCCAGAATATCTCAAGAGCTGTGACCGTTAACATGAGAAGGATCATAGAATGAGTCTGCTTCTTTCAGTATCCACTTAGAAATGTGTAGCTAAAAGGTAAAAACAAAGAGATTTCAAGGAAAAAATGTCCAGGTAAAATTGGTTATAATAGGAAAGATAGATTCAGACTGATGCTTGAAACTTATGTGACAGTCTGGAGGCTTACACATGTATATTTTCAATACATCCTGAGTCCACCCTTCTGGGCTAGGGGCTCTTTTGAAATGTCACATGAGTTGCAATATCCTTGAATAAGCATTAATTCATACTTGAATTAATAGGTGGATGAACAGATAAGTGAAGATTCAAAATAGCATAGATTTGGAGGAAGAAATTCAAGACATTAAAATTAATTAAATACCCTCTTGGTTGTTCGAAGTAAGGAGACCCAGTCATGCCGTGGGCCTAGAAGACCCTTTCAGCATTTGGTGTCCTGAGGCTATCCTTCGTTTTGGTAGGTATGGGGTTGACAGAGTTGAGGACAGGGTTTGTCCATCCCTCTCCTATAAAGAAATCCAACACTCACGTGTGAGCCGGGCCTCAGCTGTTACCTGTGTGTTTCCCTCCTTAAAACACTCATTTGGTGACAGGTGTGAGAAGAGGGAGTTGTCAACATCTTTCCAGCCCTGTGATCACAGGACAGCAATAATTCACCAATGAAAATATAAGCGTGAAGACAAAAGGCATAAGAGGTCAGACCGTCTTTGGGACCTGTGAGAGACTGAGTACTGCACCTGGGAGGAGAGTGGCTTCGTAAGTCACAAAGCCAGGCCCGCGCTCTGCAGCCCAGCAGCATGGCTCAGCCTAAGTCCCTGCTCCTTTCTACCCACCTCTTACCCGGTATGAAAGCAAAACTACTGTAACTGCCCACTCCTCTTCCGAGGCCCATGTCGGGAATAAATTCGTTAATGTAGATATGGTCCATGTGGGGATTTGGGCCATCAAAAATTAAAAATTTTAAAACTTCAACAATATTGGATGAAACAATAAGAAAAACTGTTATCTATAAATAACCGGTCACTAGTCGCAGGAGTGGGATGTTCATTGCTTGAAGACATCCGAAAGAACAGGTTCTCTCTGTTTCCTAAAGTGCCTCCTCATCCAACTCTGCTCATGTGAGCACACCGCGGGTGCCCCGCACACCACGCTGTACCCACAGCGTCCTCAGCCTGTAGAAGGAGGGGTTTCTTTTATTTCTTTTGGTTTCTGTGTACAGTTTGGTGAGTGTGATGAGTAGTTACACTCTTGTAACCACCTTCTATCTATCTATGTATCTATCATCACTTTATATCTATCACTGAGAATATATCTATCACTTTAAAAAGTCCCTTTAAACCCTTTTAGAGCCCAGCCCTCCCCAGCCCTAGGCTAGCAAGCCAGGGATTACCCGTGGAGCTCCCTGTAAGTGGACTCATGCAGCATACACCTCCTGGCCTGGCTTGTTTGCCCAGAATAATGTGTTGGCGATGCAAGCTTGTGGCTGCACCCACAGATGTCCGTTGCTTTTTGTTGCTCAGTAGCGTTCTGCCCCAGTTCATCTGGTGAAGACACAAGGATTGCTTCTGGCTTGAGGCTACTATGGCAAAAGCGCCTATGAACATTCACATGCTGGTTCACAAGTCTCTGTGTGGACATGTGTTTTCATTTCCCCATGTAAATGACTACTAACAGAATTACTGGATCATTTGGTACTTCATGAGTAAACGTCAGTCACACAGATCCAGAGCAGAAATGTCATTTCACTCACCCACCAGCGACGGGTCAGAGTCACAGTTGTTCCACACACCGACCAGTTTTTGTCATGCGCTAGCTTGTTACCTTTACTTGTGTTTTCTTTTACATAAATGCTAAAGTGACTGCTCCAGAAGCCTTGCCTGGAGGGTCTCTGCATGGCTCACAGGACAGGACTGTGTCCTTCCATCTCCCTTGACAAGGCAGGTGGAATTCCCGTGATTGCTTCAGATTAATTAAAGTGTATGCCTTGCGGCTGGAGGTGAATTTTAGATTCAGTTTGGATAACTGAACCTAAACAGTTTCTATTAGGAAGGAACAAGAAGAAATGCCTGTTAGGTACAGAAATATGTTTGTCTTGTACTATTTTTAAAAAGGCTCTTCTATGTGAAAAATGTATGTGAAATATATCATCTATATATTTATAAATACACAAGTCAAATGCGTATATCTGGAATTACCTATGTTTATATATTTAGAAAATGGTATATATGTATTGAGGATTGACATAAGTATGTATTCATCCATGCTTTTTTATTCAATCAATTAATATTTACGAACAATTATGTTATAGAAACAGTGAGGGAAAGAAGTTCCAGCACACGGTCCCCTCACACTGCCTGGGAAAGTCACACGGTCTGCCCAGCGAGGCTCCTCCTACGGGCACCAAGGATGTAGAGTCAAATATTAATCTCTTAATTTTAAAACCATTTCATCAGAAGGTAGTCTCTAGAATAGTTGGATTGGGAGATTTGGAAATATTCTCTTGAAGTACAGTGCAATCTTCTCATGCCATAAATTGATAACATTGTGTATAATTATTATTTATTATGCTCTGATTCTAAAAGTTAGAGGGAATGAAAATGCCAGAAATTCTTAGAGACACCTACACAAAATACCCAATAGTATTCTAGAGGTGTTGCATGAGGAAAAGCTGTTATATCTAGAAAGAAAGAAAGAAAGAAAGAAAGAAAGAAAGAAAGAAAGAAAGAAAGAAAGAAAGAAAGAAAGAAAGAGAGAGAGAGAGAGAGACAGGAAAATCAATTACGGTAATGACCTTAAGGTCGTGTGTCAACTTATGCCCAGTTCTTAAAGCCAGCAGGGTCCCCATGTCCTTTCAGCTCTTGAGCTCTATCTACTGGGGGGACTGGCAGATGCCAGTTACTGCCACCTCCCGCACCGAGGCTGGGGCTGTTGGAGAGCAGTTCTGTCCATTTCCTATGGTCACTGTGGGCATCAGTGAATGGTGATGATATATACATAACCAGGTGCTGTTCTTAACTAGGTATCATTCTACCCCTATTGCTCCAATAAATCTAAACGGCATCTTAAAGCAAGGGAGACATAGCTGCAGTAACATTGACAGAGGACCTGGCTATTAAGCTGTCTGCAGATTCTAGAATCAGTGAAATGTTTGACAGCGCAGGGACAAATACGTATTAGCAACATTGCTTAATCCATGTTTCAAGGGCAGAATTTGAAACCAAGCTTTCGCACCATGCCAGCTCAGATTGCTGGAAGGATATTGTCATAAAAGAAATGCCAGAGGCCATGCCACGGCCATGACGTGCATCCCTGCCCTTCATCAGCTCACCAAGCCCCCTCAGGCAGGGCATATCTCATAAGATAGAAGGTACAAGGCTTAAAGAAGAAAAAAATAAAAAATTTCATAAGACTTTCTTTCAAAGGAGTGATCAGATTAACCCTCATGGTCCTGAGGCCCCTTGTTCTTCATTCCTGGGAGAGCAACATTATTGGAAAAAGTCAGTCGGTCTCAAACTACTGAAATGTCTGCTTATTATGAAAGGTCCCAGGCAGCTGGACCTGCATTTTCTGTGCATGCACACCTTGCCTCTGCGCTCACACACAACATAAGCCTCCTGCACACGCATCTAAACATACAGGGCTCCAGATTAAGCCACTTTCCAGCTAAACACAAGTGGTACAGTGAGTCTTGGTAAAGGTGAAAAGTGTCAGGGAGAACACACTTTCTCATGAGTGACAGTACATTATACTCTATTGGATCTCTCTGTAAATTATTTATTTTTCTGCTCTACATCAGCATTTTATAGTACTGGATCTTTTAAAGTTTCTTTGGGGCTCAAAATCTAGCATGGTTGCTTCACTAAGGGGCACATCAGGATGGACAGCAGCTCACCTCCGTGTCTCCACGTGTCTCTATGCTACCATATGTGGGAAAATGATCTTGGAAGTGATTATGAAATCCCAGGTTTTTGTTGTTGTTGTTGGGATTGAA